>JACCPG010004254.1:0-13053 GCA_016069955.1 Drepana arcuata | reverse complement strand
TTTTAGGCGGTAGAGGAAAACATCGAGAGGAAACCTGCATACGTTTGAGAAGCAATTCATAGTCGTACTTGAGTAACGGCGATGGACTCGCCATCGGTCACGTTGGCACCTAAAATATATCTCTGCCAGAAAGTGGGTGTGTGGGTATTACCTATACACCTCTTCCTACCCCTTCGGGAACCCTCGGGAAAAGAAAAGGCGTGAGGATATATTCATAATTATAAAAAAGAAACATACTTACAGAATATGCATTAGAATAAAAAAATACCGCATAAAATTGTACATACATTGCACATTTACATATAATTATACATTGTCTTGACAACGGTAGTAGTAAAATTGTTACCCGACTATTAACATCTGCTGCAGGAAGAATGCATTTTAATTTGTTTTCACACGATTTCGATTATTTACGTTTTCCGCTACACGAGTACTTACTTTGTCTTCATAAAAGCATCATTACGGAAGCGTGCAGCGGGCTTGCGCTTACTTTGTTAATAACATTTTATGGCCGGTATAATTACGTGAATTATTGCACGTGATAAGATTAAATGATCCCAACCTGTAAAATCATACCATCATTATTTCATAATCATAATTATTTTTTGCTATTCCACTTACAATAATATCATTATAATATTAGGGTATACAGTGGACCCTGTGAGGCACACTATGGGTGAGTTTTATTAAAAAAAATATTTAAATAAATAAATACTTAAGAAACAAGAAATGCAAAAGATATGTATATTATTTCGTTCTTTCTTTGGTAATGTTAGGAACAAATTTTCTTAACATTTTTTGCATAAAGTTTTCTTTGGTGTAATAACAATTAGCGAATTTGCGAACTTTATATATGTGTACAAGACTTTTTAAACCCTGTATTTTCTATAAGCGGCTGTCTGGTCCATTAGATAGATCCCCTTTTTGTTTGAGTTGGAAAGCTTGTGGGTTCGATTTCCGCTCAGGGCGGATATTTGTCTGATGAAAACGGGTGCTTGTACCTGTCTTAGATGTGTCCCATTGATTTATATAACAGTATATCTTTTTATTTTGCTTGCTTAGTCAATTTATAAGAGTTTTTTGGACAAGTCCAAAATAATGCTTTATTTTTTTGAATATTTAAATCAGGGTATCATATGGATAAGCATGTAGATGAGACTTACAGACATCTATCTATTAATTATTAGTAGTGCCTACTTCACGGGGTAGTCAGAGAGAATAGAGCGTCAGTCCTCTCAACATTCACAGGCATTATAACCTCCAACCTCTATGGAAATACTCACTGGTTTCAATTTTCGCATTCACATCCTTGGTTGTTTGAACGTTTGATCGATTAGAGATTTAACCGCAAAAAGTTGAAGATCGATCCCTCGTCTAAGCTGCATTGACGTCGAGCCTCATATGACTGCTTATCCCTAACCAAATTAAGCGCGAACTTTGCAAAGCAAAACAAACTTTAATCCGTACAATTCACTAAATCTAGTTGGCAATTGTCGCTTTCAAAATAAAGTTCTCGCACATTTAGTAGTAGACTCACAAAGCGATATGCATTAAAATAATCCTTACCACATAGTTAATAAAGTGTATTATCATAGGAGGTGATTGAGAGGCTAATTTTGCAAATGGTAACACAGCTTAAGGGATTTTGGAATCCACTTTGATGCTAAACAGGTTGGTTGGATTCGAGCTCGCTTTAAAGGAAAGTTTCCTAAAACTATTTCACTAATAGTTACTGTAGTGTAGCCATTTACTTGTGATTATTTCGTTCCGCTTCGATAAATTTATTTATTACTGGCTACCTGAAGTTTTTCAGTGGATGAGCCTTCAGGCCTGAAACGGGGGCTATTTTTATAACAATACTATTTGACGACGGTCGACGACCTCCCACAAGGATTCCCTAAGGGGTAGCCAGAGCTACTTAGCTCTGGCTACACACTTGTGTACCCGCACTTGGGTACACAAGTGCGGGTACCCACATTACCAATTTCCGCCGGAGATATATTTTAGAGTTTGGACATATAGTGCAAGACGAGGCAGAGGAAGACCTCATTCCAACTACTAAGTTCAAATCCAAAGGACACTCCAAGACGGGAACGTCAAGAGTACTCGAAACCGGCGAGCATGTATGAAGAGACTGATGAATGTGGACGAAGCGAAAGAGGTATGCAAGTGAGAGAACTGGCGCTCTATTCACTCTACCTACCCCATCAGGGACTCGACGTGATGATATGTATGTATTTTTTATTCATTATAGACATTTAGGTGCCAACGAGACAGATGATGAGTCCTTCACCGTAACTCAAGCACTAAACATACGCTTTTATATTCCTTCTCGTATGACTAAGCACAGTACATATGTTCAGAAAAAGTCATTGGTACAGTCGAGATTCGAATTTGCAATCTTTGTGTTGCAACTCTAAGCATTCGGCCAGCACGGCTCGGCACGGCAACAATATTTAATCTTTTGTTATTTATGGAAGGCTGCCGAGTAGTCCGAGTAGTCGCAAGTTGCAAGTTCCAGCCCTGACTGTACCAAAAAGTTTTCTGAACTAAGTATCAGTACATAATCTCTGATTTGATACCACAAGCTTTAAGGTAAAAGCTATACACGTTTGAGATTTAATAACGCATGCCTGAGAGATGGCGACAGACTCGCCTCCCTGTCACGCCACATAACCGTATTATCTACGTTAAAAGGGTGCTTGTGCACTGCATACAACTTCAAATATATTTTTGAAAGGCTTGAAAGTTAACTAGCTTTGTACCACGCTTTCGCTCGCGTAAAATATGATTTCAAATGTTGTTTCTGGAATATATTATATCCTTTCTCTTACCCAGCTAATAAATTATCTCTCTGTTTTAAATTCCATCCAACTCTGTCTAGTGGTTCTTTGCGTTAAAACATCCTCACAGAATTTCGTATTTATAATATCAGTAAGCTTATACTGGAATTAACTATGTACTAGTTTATATACATACATACAATCACGCCTCTTTCCCGTAGGGGTAGGCAAAGACCACTTCTTTCCACTTCCTACGATCCTTACAAAAATAAAGTAAATATTTTGCCACACGGGTGGCAAACAAGCATGCAGTCCGCCTGATGGCAAGCGGTTACCGCCGCCTTTGGACGCTTGCAAAACCATTGCTCGCGCGCTGCTGACCCGGCAAGAATCTGTTCACACCTTCTTGAAGAACTCCATGCTGTTCTTTGTATGCTTTTTAATGATAAATAACTGTTAGAAAACGAGTTAATAATCTTTATCAATCATTCATCGGAAAATAGCACCAACTAACAAAGAGCTCTTTAACAACATGAACACAGTGTATTGAAAATGTAAACCGTAAAGTTGGAACTTAATCATTCCGAATCGGAAAGTTCCGATACTTCACAATAGGCAGTAATGTGAGTTCCGAACTGGCACGATAAGAGTGAAACCAAACAAGTATATAAATTAAATCGAGAAGTTTGTCTGTTGCGGAATCAGACGCCCCTTGTGTTTGCAGAATATGGATATCGGCGGAGTATGCTTTTAGGGTTGCGTTGGTCAATTTAAGAAACGATTTTACTTAGAGATTAGTCTCATCGAGAGGAAACGCGCAAGCGTTTGAGAAGCAATTCAAAGTCGTATGTATTGTCGTGCTTGAGTAACGGCGACGGACTTGCCATCTGTCACGTAAGCACCTAAAATATAATTATCTCTGGCGAAAAGTGTGTGGGTACTAACTATACACCTCTGCCCACCCGTTCTGGGACCCATGTGAGAAGGCGTGAAGTCTTTACTTGAGTTCTGAAAAACTCATGGCTTGCAATATTTATGTTGCTCGAATCACTCAGCCACTGCGGCTCATGTGCGGCACATTAGCGCCATTAAAAGCATAATACAGTAACTGGTATTTAACACATGCTAGTACGGAACCACATCAAAGAAGATAATGTATCAAGTTGTATGCACAATCAACGCACATTCACATCTCTCCGCCTGGGGGCGGGAGTTACAAATTCAGTTGGCAGTCAATTCGCCAGTACCAAGTTTGGTCCCGGGTCGGGCCTCCATTTGACATGTTCTAACCCAATAAAGTCACTTCTTGTTACGCGTGACGTAATGGCATTTCGGGCAAGCGGAATCTGCTCGTTTGATTATAAACAAAATTTGCAAAGTTACATCCCATTTACGTGTTAAAGTATGCATGTTAAATAAAAATATATATATCGTACTTGAAACCGACGAGCATGTAGGAAGAGACTGATGAATGTGGACGGAGGTATGTAAGCCTAGAGAGAACTGGTACTCTACGTTCTCTGGCTACCACATTAGAGACTCGGCGTGATGATATGTAGGTATATATGTAAACATAAATGTATATGTAACATAGCACATTCTCACCATCATAAAATTAAATGCTGAGTTCTTGTCGGCGTCTCCGATCTATATTTCCACGCTTTCCCTCGAAGTTCCCCGTAACATAGACATAAGTGTATATACTTTTGCATTGTATATTTGTTTCTTGAATTTATATATCTGGCGGAAAGTGGGTGGTGTAGGTACTACACTATACACTTCTGCCTACCCTTTCGGGGACCCCTGTGGGAAGTCGTGAGGATATATTTTACTTCACTCATACTTTCTATAAGTACAAACCAACATAGCATGCGTTGCTCTTGAATATTGCTTTTATTCTAATGTTAAATGAACAGCTGCTTATTTAAAGTTTGCAGGTACATAGACAGACAAAAGAGAGATACATTTAAAAAAACCAACATCTGTACTACATGTCTTTGATAAGAGCCGCATATTTTGATCCTTCCATCTGTACTCTTTACTGAATTTTGGCTAGCTTACTTCGTTGGTACTTGAATATCACAACTACGATGACCTCCGACGAGTCAAAGCTAATCACTGTGTAGGACAAAGGCCTGACGTAATACATAAGTAATGGGGCACACAAAACAAAACAAATGAAACTCAACATTACTCAACGTGTACCGCCCACGTAATGCTTTATTGTAATAGTTCGACTACTATAGAATCTCGATGGAAAGTCACTTAAAACAATCGAAATACACTTACGACAAAAAGTCGATGGCGCATGCTGTACCGTACATACATATTACCACGGTGAGGCTCTCACAGGAAAAAGAGAAGAGAACCACTTATATTTAGACTCTCATCGCTCTATCCACATTTAGCAGTCCTTCACGTTGTATATATGTTTCGTCAATCATCCTTTACTCATCCTTTCTATATTTCCAAACCAACGTAACATGCCTTTCTTCATGTTTACAATCACACCCTCGTTCACGCCAGTTGTTTGAATCTCTTCATTTCAGATTCGCTCTAAGATCGTTACTCCGCAGATTTTTCGAAGAGATTGCATCTCCACTGCATTTAAGCTATATTCATATTTCCTCTGACATACCCAAGATTCGCTGCCGTATAATAAAGTAGGCATCAATATCGCGTACATAAGATGAATAAGCATAATTCGTATAATTTCAAGAAACGCTTAAGCAGATTATCATCTTAAGTTGGGTATTTCTGTGCTTGCAATTGAATTGAAATGAACTGCTTCTAGTCCTACTAACACATAAATTCCATGTGCAGTTCTTTAAACCTAACTTATCGAAGGAAAATAACATAATACTACCCAAAAGCAATTCTGCAGTCCAATCAGGCAACTGCAATTCCGAAGGAGAGCTTCGCGTTGAAGTTAGCTTTCCTTAGAAACTCGAACGTGTTCCATGCTAATTGGATTTCAGTTCCAAAATTCTCATAATCCGAAAATACACGCAACTTAATCCCATAGTAAGGGCTAAACTAAACATTCGATACATATTATTAAGATTTAGTGATTGAACCCGCTTCTACCGAAATTTGCTCTCTCGCAGTCACTTTGCATGAAATTTGCATTATCGATTACCCCGTGTACCCACGGACCCGGAGAGATTATACGTATAAGGGCGGTACTTAACGCTTTACTGGCAAATAAATTTGGCACCGTCATCGAAAATATTTGGAAAAAAGGTGTTTTATGAATCCGTCCTTGATTTTATGGATATTCGGGATGTAACATTTTCTCTCGAGGGTCCGTTCGCTATAAATATTCCGTTTAATGGGCTACAAGCTATTTTGTGTTCGGGATGAATTATAAATAAATAGTTGTTTTGGGGTGAGGAAGCACATGTATTTATGTTGAGCTGTTACGAGGATAGTAAATATTATTTCCGGTTTTTGGTTCTCATGTACTTTAAAAATTCAGTAGGCGAATTACTTATACGCTTTTGATGATCAATAATAACATCGTTACATTTACATAAATAATAATAACATCGTTACATTTACATAAATAATAAATACCGACCATTACAGTAAAACTTCTGTAATGCCAATAAGCCAATAAGATCGTGAATATAGCAATTGCGCGCCAATGTGCGCCAATATGCGCGTGCTTAATAGAATTTTACATAAATGGGAGTTTGATGCTGCACGCTAAATTCCCTACACTTTAGCCCCGGGTGGTGCTAACTGAGCAGCTAAAGAGGGGCACAACGGATCTCCCATTCAGAACAAGAGCTATCATCCATCCTACTAAAGCGATACCACCACCTGTCTACGTACTCCACTCCTCCACTACTGTCTACACAGCAGGCATACTCCACTCCTTCTACGTAGTGGCGTATACCTACTGTCTGTAAAGTTTTCAGATGTGAAATGGACAAGCTAGAAGAAAAATCGTTAGTACTTTATGCTGCTAGTGGCAATTCCACCCACCCAACGTTAAATTCTCTTTCTCTCCAGATCCAACCTTTCCTGCTTCATTCAAATTCATTAGTCTCGTCACACATGCTCGCCAGTTTTGAGTACTCCAAACGCTCCTATCATTGAATGCCCGACCGATTTGATCTAGTTGTTGGAACGAGATCATCTTCTGCCTCTTCTTATACACACTTTCTTTACTCTTCCCTTCTGCTTGATGTGATCCCTAAGTGATAATATGCATGTAAATGGTAAACCTTTAAAATGTCACGTGAACCCTATAATTCATGTCACAGAGCCAGCTACAGTAATCTTTATGACCTAAATGCCACGTCTAGGATTAGCTTCAAATTTATTATACCTGGATTCGCTCCCAAGCTTTGTTCGCTTCGGCTTAGCAGCCTTTAACTTGGGATTACAGATTGAGTAACGGCACTCATCGGGCTAGTGATGGAAGAAGAGATGATTGAGAGTTGTTTGGTCTTATCGATCCTAATATCTATAGAATAGTTATCTTCAAGCCTTGAAAGTCCCCGAAAGGGTTGATAGCGTCATATTGTGATCAGCCCCTTTTCACCGGTGATAGTTTTTAAGTGCCAACGTGACAGATGGCGAGGCCATCGCCGTTTCGGAAGCATGACCATACATACATACATACGTCTTTCAGTTTCTTCTCAATATATATTTTTTAATATATCTCTGGCGTAAACGGATTTGTAGGTACCTATACACCTCTGCCTACCCCTTCGTGTGGGAAGGCGTGCGGATATAATATATTATTATTTAATTATTTTCACGATAAATCTCGTGATGTGACTGATTACTGTACTGACATTTAGAGGATCTGATTGGTGCAGTTGGAATTCCAAATTATAATCTTTTTGTGTTTTAAGCGACTAGTTGAATTACAAAGCCATCACGTCTTCCAAAAATTATGGTAACATGTTTTGGTCATCGTTGTTAACGACCCGGTTGTGTTAAGAATTTGCGAGCTTGAATAAACACAATTTAAGTGAACCCATTATTTGGTGACACAGAATGAATGAAAGAAATATATTGTGCAAGCGTCAGCGGAAGTGTCGACTGAGGGCGCTCAAGGAAAACCTTTCATATAGTAATCACCGATCCCCACATACAATGATAAAGCAAACTGTAGTACAGGATCAACTTAATACAGGCACTAGTTTTTTTGTATAGTAACCATCAACGTATTGTCGGGCCTACACTTTTCCCCATACTTAAGTACTAATGCTATATTATAATGCTATATTGTATACCAAATTAAAACCACGGCTTCAAAGTCAAATGTATATTCTATTTTGAAGCCGTGGTGGCCGAATGGTTCAAGGAGATGCTTGCAGCTGAAATATTGCAAGTTCGAATTCCGACTGTCCTAACGAGCTTACGAGCTTTACGATGAAGCAAAACTTCGAGAGGAAACCTGCATACGTTTGAAAAGAAAAAAAACGGTGACCCGTTATTTAATTTACTTTTAATACAAATTTGCAAATTTATTTCATATTTAAGAGCTAATTGCTTCTGATCAGCCAATAAGAAACCACGATCATTAGCAAAGAAGTTTGGGCCACTAACTTCGTGCCTGTTAAAAAGTTTAGTTAGTAATTATTGCTCTACTACAATTTTGCTTTCAATTTCTTTGCAAACATTTTTTTAGATCAGCCAATAAGCACCTTAACACAATTATTCTTATTCTTTATAAGTATTATTAAATATTATAATATCACACCACATGCTTAACGGTGAAAGAAAACATCGAGAGGAAACCTGCATACGTCTGAGAAGAAATTCAAAGGCGTATGTATAGTCGTGCTGGAGTAACGGCGATGGACTCGCCATCTGTCATGTTGGCACCTAATATACCTCTGGCGGAAAGTGGGTGTGTGGGTATTACCTATACACCTCTGCCTACCCCTTCGGGGACCCTTGTGGGAAGGTGTGAGGATATATTATTATATTATTATAATATCGATATATGTTGGTATATAAGGGTAATGGTAAAGGTGATAAGTAGGGTGTGTTGTAATACCTAAACACCCAATTTTCGCCGAAGATAAATTGTAGGTGCCAAAGTTGTAAGAGAGGTAGGGCATAACGGGTTTCCCGTTCGAATTTGGAGCTGCCCGACTGGGGCAGGACCTCCACCTTATAGAAGTCCGTAGCCAAATAACACAATTTTTGTGTTGTGTTCCTACGTGGTGAATAAGGTTTCCAGTAATGAGCTCCTGGGGAGGGGGGAGGATTGTTACATTGTGTTGGAAGCAGAGGGATTAAACCCATTATGCTGCCAACACACTATAACTCCGAACACAGAGTGGCAACGCGCAAGTGATACTTCAGTATCGTGAACGTAAATAGGCTACGGTAACCGTTTCCCATCAGGTGGGCCGTATACTTGTTTGCCACTCTTGTTGTACAAAAAAAAAAAGAAAATTATATCACTACACTAATTGTCATGTTGTCGAATCAAATCAAAATCAAAATCTTTTTATTTCACATAGGCCCGGATGGGCACTTATAAAACGTCGAAAAAGTAGCACGGTTCGGGTTGGTCGCTTCCATGGAGAAGAACCGGCAAGAAAAGTTGTAAAACGTCAGTTAATTATACTACAAAATGGCTAATAATCTTTAGTACTAGAAACGAGATTCCCTTATTCCCAATCGTCCGTTACAATATCGCACCAGCTCACTGGCACATCTTCGTATTCAAACCAAACTGTAATAATACTTAGGTACTTACAGCCTTTGTAATTGGTCTTATCCGAACTCAATTTGTCGGAAAGTGCAAATATTCTCGACTTTACTCCGCTAAACATAAAGATGAAGTTCCTGCAATTTTTGGCGTAAATGGGAACGGATTTGTGGGATAGTAAGTTAATTAACCGACTGTGATAGTGTAATGTAATTTCGGAAATCCTTTGAGGATTATACTTTGACGGACATCCTGGTTTATGCAATGAGTTCGAGATAAAATTACGAATTAAACAAGCAATTTATAATATAATAATATAATAATATATCCTCACGCCTTCCCACAAGGGTCCCCGAAGGGGTAGGCAGAGGTGTATAGGTAATACCCACACACCCACTTTCCGCCAGAGGCATATTAGGTGTCAACGTGACAGATGGCGAGTCCATCGCCGTTACTCAAGCACGACTATACATACGCCTTTGAATTTCTTCTCAGACGTATGCAGGCTTCCTCTCGATGTTTTCCTTCACCGTAAAGCTCGTGGTGTGACTAATCACTGTGCTTAAGTTTAGAAAAACTCATTGGTACAGTCGGGATTCGAACTTGCGACCTTTGCGTCGCAGGCAACTGCTGCAACCACTCGGCCACCACGGCTCTTTAATTTTAAATATTATAATTTTAAATACTAAGAAAACGTAACAGAATCCAAGTCATCTTATTATATTGTTATTAAATATAGTAATGCCGTAGTAAACCAGTGGTGCGAGCAAGTGTGAATCCCGACTGTACCAATGAGTTTTTCTGAACTTAAGTTCACAGATTAGTCACACCACGAGCTTTACGGTGAAGGAAAGCATCGAAAGGAAACCTACATATATTAGGGAAGAAATCGCGTATGTATAGTCGTGCTTGAGTACCAAACGGCGATGGACCCGCCATCTGTCACGTCGTCACGTTTGGCAAATATATAAAATTTCCTGAAACACGATCGCAGTGCTACATTTCTGACCAATTCTACAATTTCTACAATTGTGAATCTTACTTAACCATTCTCGAAAACACTAAAAAAAACATCAAAATCGATCCAGCCGCTTAGGAGAAGTTCAATGACTAACATATGGACACAAGAAATATACATTATAGATTTATACATATTATATTTTATACTATAAGGCAAACACGCACCTGGTGGAGTATAGTATAGTTTCCGCCGCCTATGTGCGCTTGCAACACCAGGGGTATCGCTTGCCAACCCTGAAGGAATCTTTACACATCCTTCTTTAAGAACTCCATGCTGTAATCTCCAGCGAAACCTCAACGGGGAGCTCATTCTACAGCAGGAGTCCTCGCGGAAGGGAACTCTGGGAATATAGTGAGTAACGAAAGAATAACATGTGAGCAAAAGTAAATTCTCAACATCTGCTAGCTTTGAAAGAACGTACTCGTAGCGTTGTAGAGTTACGAGCGCTAGAAGTGACCGAAGAATAACCCTACAGTTGGAACCCCTATTGTTGTTCATTTTTCTTGGAAACAAGGGGTCACATTTTTATAAAGGTAGGAATTAACATACCCTCATATCAAATTCTTATATCTATCAAATGAGCTACCCACTGGGTTCCCACTATATTACTGCAACGAATCCAAGGTACCCTTCCCTTCCCGTCGCCGCAAAGCTGTGGCTAATTACTGTGCTTAAGTAAGAAAAACTTAATACTACAGTCTAAATTCGAACTTGCAATCTTTGTGTTGAACTACACGAACCACTCGGCTACCTATCTATATAGAACCGGCGGTCGAATCGTTTTAAAAGCCCCATGAGACTCCAACTCGGCGTGATAATCATCTATCTAGCTGTGCCCCGCGGCTTCACTTGCTTACATCAAAATTTAATTTTCATTGTATAATATACCCTATGTTACTTAATAAACATGTAGCTTTCTAATGGTGAAAGAATTTTCAAAATCAATTGAGTAGTTTTTGAGTTAAATTGTAACACGCAGACAAAAAAAATCTTTCTTCTTTACGATATTAGCTGAGATATAGTTGTAATCTACGTTACATTGCATCCAACGTACAAGCATAATACCCGTGTCATTTCCAGAGTCCCTAAGTCTGCTCCAACGTGCAGAGGTATTGAAACGCTATAAATTAGCCGCCTTATCTCGCTGACCATTCGCGGCACATGCTCGGATTACCCTCTTGCGTCGGCAGCTTTTGTTTCCTAACGCAAACTTGCGCTATTAATGTGATGTACCTTGTGGCCTCTTATATTTGCTTGTTACTACTGATGTTGGTCTCTAGATTAAATTGTTATTGAGGTCATTGCTCGCTATAGAACAACAGGAAACTAGGTTACCATAATAGAAAAAATTAACGATAAAAAGTACTTTCAGTTTCCGGATATAAAGATTGTGTACATACAATTAGAATAAACATTTATTTTTTCTAGTTATTTGAGAAACTTCATGTTTCCCAAATTATTTATGAAATACAGGATCTTAAAACAATAGTACAGTTGTCTTCTAAAAGTGGTTGAGTATTGTGAACGTATCCAAATGAAGCTTATCAAGTTCGAATGCTTTTATTATTCCCATTGTCCTAATATTTTTCCAGGAAACATCGAGAGGAAACCTGCATACGTTGGAGAAAAAATTCAAAGACGTATGTATAGCATGTTCGAGTAATGATGACAATATGAAGATTTTCTCTAACCTTAAAAGTCCAAGTAAAAATAGAAACTAAATAAAGAACGCTAACCCGTCAAATTGAAAATATATACAAAACAATCGTTTTAGATTCAATTGACGTACATCATATGGACAGTAAGATCCCTATGTCATTTACTGGCTTACAAAAGCTGGCAATTGTTTGCCGTATGAAATTAAGGGATTAACCATATATTATGTACGGGTTGGCGGACACTTTATCATTTTGGGCAGCTCATTTTATTTTCTCTTCAATTTTAAATTTGGAACGATTATCTGCGTCGACAGTACAATCTCTCTCAATTTAAGGAGGGTACTCTTGACATGTATGCGTATATAGACATCTTCCCGGCTTCCCATAAGTGTCCGAACTGGTACACCATGTTGTAGCCCCCCTTTTTGGGGGTGAGGTGTTACAGTGAAATAATACTAATTCGTCGCAGTCTTTCGAAAACATTGTATTCTTATATGAAGAGGTATTTAAAGAGGTATATAAAATAAAAAAATACTGTAACTAATGTAATCATATCTTCAAGCCTTCCCACAAGGGTCACCTAACAAGGGGTAGACAGAGGTGCGTGGGAGTACCAACCTCCACCGCCACCCCCCGCTGGAGATGCCAAAGTGACAGATGGTGATTTTTTTGCCGGTACTCAAACACGACTATACAAACGTCTTTATTTAATTACTTAAGTAATCATAATTATACATATATATCCTCACGCCTTTCCACAAGGGTTCCCGAAGGCGTAAGCAGAGGTTTATAAGTAGTACCCACACACCCACTATATATTATTATTTCACATAAAACTTGAATATCCAGATAGAAGTATTAAAAACTAGCAGCGTAAAAAAGACCCAATTGAATCCCTGGTGGTCG
>JACCPG010004253.1:0-30575 GCA_016069955.1 Drepana arcuata | reverse complement strand
CATTCACCTTATTACCGGCAGTTATCCTTCTTTCAATATCTTTTTCATACTTTTCATCTCATGTGAACATGCTTCCTAGGTATACAAATTCACTAGGTCACTTGTTCATCTCTTTCGAATGCCAGAGCCTTAGTATTGCCAGCGTTTAGGCGCAGCCGCTTCTTTCTTCCACATTCTTCTTTCATTATGGTAACTAGTGACTGCAGTGCGCCCTCTGATGACTCCAGTAAAACTGCGCCATCGGCGTATAGTAGGCAGTTGACCACTAAGTTTCCCATTTTCACTCCACTCACTCCATATCCAGGCAACACGTCCCAGAGTTCCTTTCGTACGACTATCAAATGCCTTTGCGCTTGATTTGCTGAAAACTTTTACATATCCAAAATCCCAGCATTCCAGGCGCTTGATCCATATATCCTCTTCTTGGTCTAAATCCACCTTGGGATTCCCAGAGAAACCTATCTGATCGCTCTTGCATTCTGATCGTCAGGATCTTCGTGTACACTTTGTAGCTAAGCTGACCAAGCTGATAGCTCTATAGTTTGAGCAGTCTAATCGTGATCCCTTTCCTTTATAGAAAGGCACGATGACTGCTCGCCTCCAGTCGCTCGGAACATCACCCATTTCCCAGCACAGGTTACATAGCAAGTAGATGACGTCTCAGACCGCTGGTCCACCGTACTTGATCATCTCAGCTGTCATCTCATCCTTTCACGCTGCTTTTCCACATTTCAGACTTTTGATCGCTCTTACAATCTCTCCCATACTTATTTAATCCGCTAAAGGATCCTCGCTAGATTCTGTTGGAGGCCGATCTATGAGTAGATCAGCGGCATCATCATCATACATATCTTTGTAAAATTCACTCCATCGCCTGAGGACGTCTGTTTTGTCTGTCAGTATGTCATTGTCCTTAGAAAGAATCACATTCATCCTGCTACTAGCTGTGACACAACTTCTGGACTTCTTAACTCCCCCCAAAAAAGTTTTACGTTGTCCTTGAAATTGTGTGCCAGTTTTTCGTCTACATTCATTAGAAACCTTTCACGCTCCTGTGCTATTATTTCTATCGTGCGAATTTTTAGCAATCGATATCTTTCTTTCGACTTTCATACTTTCACTTGAGCTGGACATAGCTAAATTGTCTTGCCTTGCATCCTTCTTCTTTTTAACTTCTTCTTTACTTCATCATCCCACCAACCATCGCAGCTTTTGGTTGTCCGCCCTTTCGAAATGCCACAAACCTCTTTCGCGGTGCATAACATGCTGGACTTAAGGAACTGCCAGCAAACATCGACACTCTTAAACACATCTGTCGACGGACAGGCTAGCTGTTCAGATACCCTTTCTTGATATCTGTCTCTAATAGCCTCTTGAAGCCTGCGATGCGGTCTGCGACTGCAGAATGCATTTAGTAAAACGCGGTTTTTTAAATATGTAAACAGACACTGTTAAAACACACTAAAGGTAAAAAAAATGCTAGTGCGCGGGGGCGGCATTTTTTAGTTTTTGCCCCACCTAAAAAAAATTGAAGATCCGGGGCTGCGACCACGCCAAGGTCATCAACTACGCGCGCATATACGGTCAGCACGCACCACTACGGCTGTAGCGCCAACATTGCGCGACCACGCCAAGGTCATCAACTACGCGCGCATATACGGTCAGCACGCACCACTACGGCTGTAGCGCCAACATTGCACGACCACGCCAAGGTCATCAACTACGCGCGCATATACGGTCAGCACGCACCACTACGGCTGTAGCGCCAACATTGCGCGACCACGCCAAGGTCATCAACTACGCGCGCATATACGGTCAGCACGCACCACTGCGGCTGTAGCGCCAACATTGCGCGACCACGCCAAATTCATCATGAAGGTGGATGAAAAAGCGAATGAAGTTTGTATGTCCTCTCGATTGACAATACTTACCATGCCTGTTATGGTTTCGATGTACAGTGTTCGCCATATCGTAATTGAAACGCTGTTTGACTTTCAGGCGCTGGACAGAACTTCGCCGAAAGACTGTTGAAACAGTTTAACCCTACCATGACGATATCCGAAGCAAAAAGCAAAGCGGCCAAGATGTTCTCCTCGACGAAAGGCCGCAGGGTGTACAAGCTGAGGAAGCAGTATATGGAAGGATTCATGGATGAGGATGTGGAAGGGCAGGTCGGAATACGTAAACAAACACCTATATTACATACATACATACATACATATCATCACGCCAAGTCCCTAACGGGGTAGGCAGAGAGTATAGAGCGCCAGTTCTCTCTAAGACTTACATACCTCTTTCGCTTCGTCTACATTCATCAGTCTCTTCATACATGCTCGTCGGTTTCGAGTCCTCTTAACGTTCCCGTCCTTCAGAGTCCGATCTATTTGATCCAGGTAGTTGGAACGTGGCCTTCCTCTGCCTCTTCTTGCACACACTTTTGCTTTGTATATCTGTTTCGTCAATCTTTCTTCACTCATCCTTTCTATGTGTCCGAACCAACGTAACATGCCTTTCTTCATCTTTACAATCACGCCCTCATTCACGCCAGTTGATTTGCGAATCTCTTCATTGCGGATTCGATCTAATATCGTTACGCCGCACATTTTTCGAAGAGATCGCATCTCGACTGCATTCAAGCTATTTTCATACTTCCTCTGACATACCCAGGATTATACTGGCCAGTATAATATGACCTATATTATACTGGTCATTATATAATAACAAGTATAATATAGGTCCTAATTCCTATTTTTGACGATATATATTTGATAGTGGATACACTGCCTAAAACAAATTGCTTCTTATTTTTTGTAAACTAGCGGCCCGTCCCGGCTTCGCACGGGTGGACATAACATTTTTTTTATAAAAGACAATATAGCCTATGTAACTCAGAGTGAAAGTAGCTTTCCGGTGGGGAAAGAATTTTCGAAATCGGCACAGGAGTTTTTGAGTTTATTTATTACAAACGTACAAATATTTCCTCTTTATAATATTAGTAAAGATAACTCAATTGGCCATGTATTTGTACTTAGTAGGTGTTATTACTCCTAAACCTGCGCGGACCCTTGCGGGAAAGTTTGAAGATATTTACAAGTAATATTTAATTAAATCGAACTAGGCACCTTCACATACATATCTCCTCGGATTACTCCGATAATATATTTGCGAAATATATATAAAATATAATTTCGTCACGAAAAATCGATAGTTATATATATTATGCATACAATTTTTCTTAATCATCTTAATAAGAAGCCGTACACTACCAACTACCAAATTAACTATGTAGATATCAATGTATTCCATCCAAAGGTTGTCTGGAAGAAATCGCCGAATGCGATAAGACCGCCAATTGTACTTTGTGCCTATGATGTACTATCTTAATTAAATATGGTGTACAATAAAGGTGACGCTCCTGACGCCTTCCCACAAGGGTCCCCGAAGGGGTAGGCAGAGGTGTATAGGTAATACCCACACACCCACTTTCCGCCAGAGGTATATTAGGTGCCAACGTGACAGATGGCGAGTCCATCGCCGTTACTCAAGCACGACTATACATACGCGTTTGAATTTCTTCTCAGACGTATGCAGGTTTCCTCTCGATGTTTTCCTTCACCGTAAAGCTCGTGGTGTGACTAATCACTGTACTTAAGTTCAGAAAAACGCATTTGTACAGTCGGGATTCGAACTTGCGACCTTTGCATCGCAGGTAACTGCTCGAACCACTCGGCCACCACGGCTATTATATATATAAATAAAATAAATAAATATTAAACCTGATTGAACTAGGCACCTATATTTCCATCGTAATATATGTAATAACGTGATTGGTCCAGGTGGTAGAGATGACTGGGTACCAGGCGATGCGGCTAGCTAAGCTGAGTGGCAAGGGGGTCGAGGATATGTTCGAGCGGCCGCTCTGGGTCGGCGGCACTGAGTCCACCATGTTCAACAAACTAGAGGAGATAGCTGGTAAATAGCTACGTGATGACTACTGATATTATATAAGATATTAATATATATCCTTTCCACAAGGGTCCCCTAAGGGGTGGACCGAGGTGCGTGCCCACACAAACATTTTCCGCCGGAGATACATTTTAGTCCAAAGTGGCAGAATATCTTTTCAAAAGTATGCCGGTTTCTTCTCGATGTTTTCCACCACTAAGCTCGTTGTGACTAATCGTTATACTTATATTCCAAATAAATTTATTGGTACACTCGGTAGTCGAACATGCAATCTTGGTGTTGCTGCCAACTACTCGGCCACCACGCCAGTTTGATACTTTTTATAGTTCCACAATATTCAGAAATAGTGCCGTAGTAGTAGTAGTAGTATTAGCCGTAGTAATAGTAGAGACGAAGTTATTATGGCATGGCAAAACACCCCTACAAGTTTTGTATGGTCACTGTACCGACACCACATTATTGAGGAGCAGTTCCATTAGGCTGCGTGAATCTGTAAGGTCACCAGTGGCATTAGAGTGCGCTAGGAGGCAGAGGGGGCGTGTGTATAGCGGTGCGTTGCGTGGGCAGAGTCGCAGGCGCCGGCCACGGCGTTCCTGGGCGGGCGGCTGTCGCGCGCGCTGGAGCGGGGCGGCGGGCGCTGCGGCGGCACGCGCCTCAACTGGTGCGTGCAGAGCGCCGCCGCCGACTTCCTGCACCTCATGCTCGTCAGCATGGCGCACCTCGCGCCACAAGCCAGGTACCGCCCGCAGCCTCACAGCTGCCGACCTAAAGAGGCGCGTCTGCCACTGACGTTTTCCTCAGGGAGTTCTTCGAGTATGTTGTGTAGTAAACGCTGGCGGCGGTAAGGCCGCGTGCTTGTTGCATTATGTATAGTATATTGCAACAGTAAGTTGTAGGTATGGATAGACGACCTTACCTATAATATAATCGGAAAACAATGATTTATGGCTGGTTGTAATGATTATCCTCCTAAATCATATTGGGTATGCACTAAGGTAATAATAGGTAACCAAAACTTTCAGGGGAAACTTCAACGGGGAGTTTAAAAAAAATATGTATTTCTATAAAAATATTACTTATGTATGCATAATTATTCCCCAGATTCTGCCTCAGCTTCCACGACGAAGTGAGATACCTCGTGCCCGACGAGCACAAATACGAGACGGCATTAGCCTTACAAATCACCAATCTACTAACAAGAGCATTTTGCTCACAAAGGTGAATATTATTTCTTATATATTTATCAATATCTAAAAACAGCCGTGGTGGCTCAGAGGTTCGTAGCTGCAATATAATAAATTCAATTCTAGTACTAAATATTTTAAAATTCTAGCAATTTTACATGACATACTGAGGTGACCTTCCAACCGAATCTCATTATAAAACGACATTACTCTCAGTATTTTGTTACTAATATAACATCTAGAACAAAGCTTGAGTACTGTTAGTTGTTAGCTTGTATATAAGATATTTCCGTAAACTTCTTTAAAAAACTGGGTGTTAATTAATTTACAGGGTGGGCATACACGACGTGCCGCTGTCAGTAGCTTTCTTCACGTCCGTGGAAGTAGACCAGGTTCTAAGGAAAGAATCCAATTTGAACTGCACCACCCCATCTAATCCCCACGGCTTGGAGAAAGGCTATGGAATTCCGAATGGAGAGTCACTTAATATTTTTGATGTTGTAAAGAAATGTAAAACGAATAAAAAACCATGATTTAGATATTATTATTATTTTTTGTGGCAGATAGAACCTATAGAATAAAAATAGGTTTTGTTAATCTGAACACATGCAGGGAGCATTAGAAATAATATAGGCCCATTTCACCCGGTAGTTGGTGGCTGTAATTTCTCTCACAAAATATAAAGTTTATAGTAAAGGAATCTATAGAAAAAAATTACTGATGCGGTAAATTCAGAAAGCGAATTGAATCACTAGTCTGGAATGCTAATGTCAAGTACGTTTTGACAACTAATCTAGATTTGTAGGTATGTACCAAGCTCAGAACAATAACTAAAGTGCAAGTAAATAAAAACATACTCTATCTATCGAACTTATTTTATCAGCAAGAGTACAGTTTGTGTTACTTTGTAGAATATCTGGTGAATTAAGTTTGTTTATGTCTAGTGGTTAATGTATTTATATACAACTAATTGTTGAACCATGTCTAAAGTAAACAAAAGAAAACATGTCTTGTATGAAGCTATGTGGGACGATTACGAACTCCCTAAGGACAACCAGAGTATCGTAAAAGTTTTAAAAAGCAAAGGGAATAATTTACACGAGGTAAAGTATTAAGTAATAAAACTTGTTTTAAAAATCTGTGGTTTTGGCTAAACGTTGAACATAACCTAAAATATTTTCAGCTTTGTTTTGGTAACCTCCAAATGTTATCTCCAGTGTTGATCTCAAATTGATCTGATCTCGATCTGAATAGCTTTTCAGTATACATACATATCATCTACATATCATCACGCCAAGTCCCTAACGGGGTAGGCAGAGTGAGTATAGAGCGCCAGTTCTCTCTAGACTTGCATACCTCTTTCGCTTCGTCCACATTCATCAGTCTCTTCATACATGCCCGTCGGTTTCGAGTACTCTTAACGTTCCCGTCCTTGAGCTTCTCAATATATTTAGAGCAATTAGATTGGTGGACACCATTCCTCTTTAGGTTCTACTTGTAAACTTTCAGCAGTTTATTATAATTTGTTTTCTATACTAATATTGTACTTAATATATGTTATACAACTTTGTATATATCACTTTCTTAAATGTATGTACTATTATAATTTTTTTTAGATAATCAAAATCTTTCTTTACTATTACATTTCATGTATAATTGTTTTTAGGTAACAACACCAAGTGGCGAAGAATACTTGGTATCAATGCCAATTAAATTTAGAAAAAACATATGGGTTAAAAGAAATGATTACATTCTGGTTGAACCTATAATTGAAGGTGATAAAGTTAAAGCTGAAATTGTCAAAATAATTAATAAGGACTCTATAAAATTTTATAAAGAAAACAATGTGTGGCCTAAAGAGTTTGAAGATAACAAGAGTGAGGAGAGGCATGAAGATAATGATGATGCTTTATTTGTGAACCCTAACAGGCGACCTGTGAACACCTATGAGAGTGATAGTGATAGTGATAGTGACAGTGAAGACCAGTAAAAATTGTGATGATCATAAACTTTTTTGTTATGACACTGGCAATTTAATTAATACTTTGAAATTTATTGTAATTATATATTTTTACTATAATTTGTTTTTAGATTTTACATAATTATTCAATCTTCCTGATGACACAAATACAATCACAGTTAAAAAAACATATACTTCATCATTCTCATTAAATTATTCTAAGAATGGGATTAATATATATGACAAGCTTGTTAGTTATGGCTGGCTAGTTCATGATAAAAATGACACACATTTATAAACTCCTTAAGAGAAAAGGAGTCCTCCTTCCTTATAAATGGATTTTTAGTGGCACACAAGCATATGGCCCACCTAATGGGAAGCGGTTACAGTAGCATATTTAGCAAAGTACAGTATTTGCAGAATAATGGGAGTAATCCCTCTGCTGCTAACACAATATAACAACCTCCCCCTCCTCATAGATCTCATTATTGGAAACCTTATTCATCCCGCAGGAACACAACACAAAAAAATAGTTATTATGCTACATATTTCTATATGGTGGAGGACCTGCCCCAGTTGGTCATTATCAAAAAAGGCTGAAATAAAATATCAGGTTGTATGCTTGTCCACCTCCTTATTGGTATAAAAAAACTTATTCAAAATTCAAAAGTAAAAAAGTTAGGTCTACTCCAATTTCTTAGGGAATCCACTAGTCAGTTTGGTTTAAAATGTAACAGTTATGTTAACAGTACACTACAACACTTTTATATAATAGAATATGTACAACCTCTCACTGTTACCTAAGACATAATACCTTATCACCTATACATATATAACATAACAAAAGAAACAAAATTATTAAATAATTTAAATTACAACATCTTTAACATGACAAGTACTAAACATAAGCTTTGTTTTAATATTGTACTTGAATATTATGGTCAATTGAATTCACTTAATATCAGCCTCTACATCATCAGCCATGATATACTCATATATTCTTTTAATGAGTTCTACAGATTTTACACTAGCCCAACCATCAGTCTTAGTTATCAATTTAGAGTGGCCATCTTTGATGAACTCTAAAGTTAACTGCTTCAATGCATTAGCCGAGTGTAAGTCAGCTAATTGCAGTGTTTCTATAGCAGTTTCAACAGTCAATTTCTTATGCAAAGCCTCCTCACAAAGATTTTTGAGTCTGCTGAGCTGATAATAATCAGCTGCTGCCAGTAATTTCTCTGGTATATCATCAACCCTCGGAGCCTTATCACTGTATATGTATGTGAGCACATCTCTTAGCACCTCCGACTCCAATGGTGACTCCACAATGTTTGTGTAACACTCAGTTGTGTTGTGTTCGAAGTGTGCCTTCAACACAGCACTCCTGCTAGCTAGTACAGCTTTATGGACTTTATATTCATTCCCTTCTGCAGACTTCATTGTTACATCGGAAAAAAGGCCATTATTGAGCAAATTCTCAAAGTCATTGCTCAGCTGTGTTTCAGGTACATTAGATCTATCAACTTTAATATCATTAGTCACCATAAACTGGAACTTCAGACGTAGGCTGCCATCACTCAAGAGAAACGTATCTCGACCATCGTAACTAGCTATGTCCCGTTTAAAAAGCGTTGCCAAGTACTGCCATTTATTAGCCTGCACCGTATGGTACTCCTTAATAACAATCGAACGCTCTTCAAACCTTTTCAAACATATTGTGAGTATAGATTTAAGAAAGACTGAATTAGGAGATAAGTAATAAATCTCAATAATGTCGTTATCTCTTCCCAAGAACTGCATTTTCAACTGAAATCTCGAATCCGCGGACGGATCCTTTGATTTTTCAGTACGAAACTCTCTAGTAGATTTGTTCTCCAATAAGTTTAAAAAATTAGGAACCGTCCAAGTTATTGTGTTTATCTTTGTTTGACCTTCCGTGCGTGTTGTGTAATTTAAACTAGACATAGTTTCAGGTGTAAGTAATTAATCAATCGATATAATTAAATGAATACAGACACAGGACAGGACTGCTCGCTCGCTCACTCAAGACAAGCAAGCAAGCAAACAAACAAAGCAAACCAGTGTTCAATAACAATAAGTAGTCAATAGTCTATCTTTGATTGAAGAAAAAGGAAGAAAACTTCGTAATGTAACTTTATTGTTTTTTCTGTAGTAGTTGTGATATCAACACTAAGTCTTTCAGTCATATGTACTTTGATTTGTGTCTTTCATTAGGTTCGTTACTTGCATTATGATACTTGTTCTGAAATTCTGGGAGATAATCCTGAACCCCGCTCTTGGGAAAATACAAAATATAATTTCATATCACTTTACATAGAAAATTTCATTTAATACAAGCGTTTTTTTAGAGAACCATATTACATTGATGTGTTATCTATGATTAGATTTTTTTTCAGATTAGCTAGCAGCTCAGAACAATAACTATTCTTCTAAGGCTAGCAGTTACAAAACTAAAGTTACTAAACTGGTGTTGGAGTTGTTGTGTTTGTCGTTTGCCTAGTATCATACAATATTTTGTATCAGTACCTGCCTTCTTTCGTTTGAGGCACTTGTTTCTAATGTTTGTATGAGGGTAATAGTCACTGCGTTTATATGTTTGTGGTTGTCCAAGCCCAACGTTTTATGGACGTCAATATTTCGCACGCAGTGATTTTGTAGTTTTTAGTATAGCTTAATTGATCTGTTTTAGGATTGGATTTTCGATATCTTATCTGTAATGTGCGTTTAATCGTGAATTAACTTATTTAAAGATAAATTTCGTAATGTAACGAGGTATAGATTCAACAAAGCGTAACAAGGGGAAGGTAACTGAATTGTTTAATTTTCAATGTGATTTGGTGCTCGATATGGAGGATTATAAGTTTCTATTTAAAGTAGTGTTAGTTGGTAACGCAGGGGTGGGTAAGACATGTTTGGTGAGGAGATTTACCCAAGGGTTATTTCCACCTGGGCAGGGTGCTACTATTGGTGTAGATTTTATGATTAAAACTGTGGAAGTGGACGGCGAGAAAGTAAAGGTGAGTTAGTTTCATTCGCACGGACTTTTTTGGCACATTATTGCATCATTTGAGCACCAAATGTATTTTGTCATTGCAACATGAAGTTTCAACTTTCCTGTTATGGTAACTAGCCCTTCCTACAAGTCTGTATTTTGTATAAAATCTGATTGTAGGTTTTGGTATTTTGTATGTTTATAGTATGCTTTTGTTAATTTGTCCTGTTTCTTTATGTGTAGTCTCAATTTTAATAGTCTGTTGTAGATGTAATAAAAGAACTATTATTTTTATCATTATAGCCTTGTAGTGGTTGCAGTTGTAGACATCTTAAAACCTTGCTAAACTTTTATGTTCCACTTGTAGACAAAGACTTCTTCAGTTGACTGGCTATTTGGTAACATTTTAGTACTGCCTTATGGTTATTTGTTGTGGGTTCAATGCCTACTTGATATGGCGTCAAAGAATTTTATTATAAGAATAGTAAAATATAAACCATATGATAGTATTTATTTACTTATTGCTGCCAACATCTTTAGTAAATATAATATTTCAAATGTTTCTTAGTTCAAGTCAATTGGGAAGGATGGCACTAATTATTATTATTAAAGAGTGAAATATACATACATATATACATATAATCATGCCTCTTTGCCGTAGGCTTAGGTGGAGACCACTTCTTTCCACTTGCTACAGTCCATACTTGTTTGCCTCATCCACTATCATTATTCACTTCATATGCTCTTCGGTTTAGAGTACTCTTGACATGGCTTTTTTCAAAACGTCCCCGATTTGGTCTCGAAACCTCTGCCTAGGTCTTAACCTTCCAACACTTTCATTCACACTCTCCTTATACACTTTTTTCATCAATTGTTCTTCATCCATACTCTCGACATGGCCAAACCAGGCAAATAAAACATACATACATACATATCAACACGCCAAGTCCCTAACGGGGTAGGCAGAAATAAAAATTAAACATTAAATAAAACAGCCTCATATAAAATTGTTTTAGCTTCAAATATGGGACACTGCAGGCCAAGAGAGGTTCCGATCAATTACTCAGAGCTACTACAGATCAGCACATGCTCTTATATTGGTGTATGATATATCGTGCCAGCCAACTTTCGACTGCCTACCAGACTGGCTACGTGAGATTGAAGAGTATGCAAACAATAAAGTCCTCAGGATATTAGTTGGTAAGTTGAATCTATGGTCATATATTAGCTGTGTAAATCTATCCTATCTGAAACTTAATAATCATATTTAATATTGTATGGTAGAATGAATGAAAAAGGTCTTAACACACTTAAAAATAAAAATGCTAGGCTTTCTGACACAATAGTTTTCTGTGAACAGTTTTGGCTTGAATGGGGGATTCTTTTGTGCACATATAAGTTAATATAGATTTAAATATTCCTGACACCTAGTCTACGATTCATCAAACATATTTTCCCTGAAGATAATTCATTTTCTGCAATGTAAAATAGACCATATTTCATATCAATAAGTCTCAATATTAGTTATCTAACTTATAATACTAAATGCATGTACCTTATTTTATGTCTTATTATTATTGTGATCATTTGTTATTGTACTAGTATTATAAATGCCAAAGTTTGTGACGATGTTTGTTCTTTCACACAAAAATTACTGATTGGGATCAGATGAAAATTGGCACTGAGATAGATTATAGCATCTGATGTTTAATTTAAAACTAGCGGTCCGTCATTGCTTCGCACGGGTGGACATAGTTTTTTTTTTTTATAAGAAAATATAATCTATGTCACTCAGGGTAGCTTTTCAATGGTGAATGTTTCAAATCGGTCCAGTATGTACTTTCCGAGCCAATTTGTTATAAACATACCTTTATACAAAGCTTTCCTCTTATTAATTTAAGTATAGATCAATCTATACAAAAATAAATTTCTACACTGTTGAAACAACAGGGTAGCGTTAGTAATGAAGATAAATGTAATACAGCATTATACTAACATTTAGAACAATTAGTGCAAAACATGTGGACAGTGAAACATTGGATAAGTAATGTCAGGAACTAGTTGCTACCAAAGCAGAATGTTAAAACAATTGAAAGCATTGCATTTACTAAAACTCCAACACTATTATTAGGTAACATTTTTAGTTAGATTTTTTTAGAACATAATTAGGCCTTGAGGCATGTATGCAAGTGATGTTGCATTGTAATTGAGGTTTGATGTTGCTAAAATACATAGAGAGATATATAAAAATATATTTAAGTAGCTGTCCCGCCCAGCTTCGCCTGGGTGAAAAAGTTTTTTTTTTTTTTTATACAACAAGAGTGGCAAACAAGCACAAGTACGGCCCACCTGATGGGAATCGGTTACCGTAGCCTATTTACGCTCACGATACCGAAGTATCACTTGCGCGTTGCCGCTCTGTGTTCGTATAGTACGATCGCAGCGCCACCTATCGGATCCAATTGTGATGTAAGCTACCCTATCTTTCAAGTTGGATCAAACTGCACACGGTGTGCAAATTTGATTGAAATCGGTTAAGTAGTTTAGGAGCCCATCGCGGACAAACAACGTGGCACGTAATTTATATATATTAAGAAGACTAGTTTATCTTCGAGCCTACCTATTACTCTTTCACTGAGGCAGAGGTGCACTAAACTAACGCACACTTTTTCTTGGTGATTGCTTCTCTCAGCATCAACAGATTGTTGACAATCTTGTTCTTGTGTCTGAACTACTGATGCTTGATCAATGACCAAGTTTGTGAGCATATCTTATAAACAAAGAAAGAAAATTGGAGTGTTGTTGACCACTTGTTACTAAATGCATATGGATGTATACAAGGTGCAAAACAAAATTTATTTTGTCTGACTGTCTGTTTGCACCGGATAATCTCGGAAACGGCTGGATTGTTTTTGACGGGAGTTTCACTGTCTGATAACTAATATAAAAAGGAATATCTTAGGCTACTATTATTTCAGAATACTTAAGTAGGTACAGTGATTAGTCACACCACGAGCTTTACGGTGAAGGCAAACATCGAGAGGAAACCTGCAAACGTCTGAGAAGAAATTCAAAAAGGCGTATAGTCGTGCGTGCTTGACTCGCCATCTGGTACGTTGGCACCTATAATACCGCTGGCGGAAAGTGGGTGTGTGGGTATTATCTATACACCTCTGCCTACCCCTTCGGGGACCTTTGTGGGAAGGCGTGATGATATATTATTATAAGAGAATGCATCGTTGTGTGCAGGTAACAAAACTGACCGGGAAGACAGGGAGATTCCGCGGCATATTGGCGAAGACTTCTCGCAGCGTCACGGCATGTACTTCCTGGAGACGTCCGCCAAGGAGGCTGAGAATGTCGAGAGGCTGTTTATGGAAATAGCTGTTGAACTTATGGAGGTGAGTCGCGCGCCTGCGGTAGATGATCGCGGAATCGCGGAAATGGAATATCAGAACTTGCAGAAAGGGGACCAGTTCGTGCCTAAGCTTACACAATATAAAGTCGACAACGTGCGACACTTACAAGTACTAGTTAAATTATACAGTCATTTGTTGTTCAAAAAGGCGGTCAATCGATTTACATCGTTAAAATGAGCCGAAAATAGTATTGTCAAAAACTGCGTTTGGGCACCATTTTACCAATATGTCGGAGAACCGCAAGCTTCGAGGCGGTAATGAAAATTCGAATGCTTAAAAATCGGTGTTTCTTAAGCATCAGGCGGGCAGTTATATGGTTATGTCATCTGTGTAGTATGAAAAAAGTTGTATTCTCTTTGGATATATAAAAAATGTAAAAAAAATGTATATGTGTACATTAAAGCTACAAATGGATTTGCAACAAATACTGTTTATAATTCCAGCAAGCGAAATGCAAGGAGCTGCCGAAGTACGACGGAAGCTTAGGCCCCATCAACGGCAAGACGACATCAGTAGGCGATAGTTCTTGTTGTCTGCGCTAAACTAAACGAATTTATCTCATTGATATTACTAGGACTAGTAAACACCTCTGTGGTATTTTTATAAAGGAACTACTCTAACATCCATATCTTAGTCGATATCTTAAACATTGCCAGAAAAATCGCCTAAATACAGGTTTCGTTTGCTTGTACCTGATCTCTGTGATTTTTATAGTTTTATTTTTTTATAGTAATTTGTTACGTTTTTTAATACAATTAAAATGCAATTTCACGAATGCATGAATAAGTTGCGATTAATAGTATTAAGGCTTTGAAATATTTATGGAAAATACTCGTTACAATCCAAAATGTACTATCTAAACACCTCTGCCTACCCCTTCGGGGACCCATGTTGGATGGCGTGTGACTAAACTAAATGAACCACTTCTAATAGTCTTTTATAAAAATATCACATAATTTTGTATTGTTATATTTTTTTTTGTATTCAATGACATTCCATTTGCTTATATGTGCTGCGTCTCAATGTCATGTAACTGTCACCTGTTCTGTCATTTATCATGTCAATTCTTAGTTGTAGTGATGTACCATGTTTTTGCATATCAAAAAGCTAGGTATATATGTATATAGGCATATTTGAGACCAAATAATACGTGTGAATGTGTTTCCTTGTAATGGCATTGATTACAGGAAAGGTAGACCAATATTATTACAGGGATGCATGCGCAAAATGCTATGTCAAAATTTATGCTGCATTTTGACTTTTTTCCATGTTTTTCAACTTCCTGAAATTTGATGGCGTTGCGGCGCATAGGATTAAGTTGCTGTTATGATATGTTTTTATTAAAATTATTCATCGCCTCGTTGAATAGTTAATTAGATAATGTGTAGGTTGTAATATACTATTTAAAAGTTGAAGACTTGAACCGTAGTTAATTGAAAATCATAGGTTTGCATGTTATGAAATATTTAATGTGTCTGATTACTTACTTTATTCAAATTAAGCGGTCATTTTCGTGTTATTGTCTTTGTTTTTACTGTGTTTTTTATATTATTTTATAATGCTTTGTGCATGTAGAAAAGAAGTGTGGTGTTCTACATGCTCTACTATGAAATGATTGTATTTTATCGAGATATTCATATGACATGAGACGTCACTTAACTTGATGTGACATTCTAGAACAACAGATAACATAACATGTTCTAGAGGAAAGGAAATTGTGTGATTCTGTTGTAAATGTTTTTTTTTTCATGGTAATACATTGATGCATTTTCGGTCGCTTAACACTTTTTTTAAATTGAGGTTGTATTAAATTGAGGTAGTGAGCAATATGCTATTATGTACAGATTATTAGAATACAACTTTATAGCCTTTTCTAATTTGATGAAAAATGTATTTAAGCAATCCATACGATATTTTTACCTACAAAAAATAAGTCCGGAATACTATGTCATATTTGGAATGCAGACATTTGTATATAATTATTTAAAGGGTGCTGTAAAGAAAAGGTGGATTGTGATGTACAGATTTGGCAACAGTCTGATGCAAGGGTCGGGTCCTCTCCGGTCTCCTCTCAGGCGACGACTATAACATTATAATAGCAGAGCTAATTATATTTATTGGTGAAATGATAATATTCTTTGCTTATCATGATGTCTTTCAAATATAATAATCTGCAATATCACAGTTGATTATATTCCGTAGGCTTATCTTAAATGGAGAAAAGCACTTAGCTTAGATTAATGTTGATTGCTGTTATCCCATGTTAAAAAAGAAATGGTTTAATTTTAAATGTTGGGCGTTCTGCATTGGTACTAATAGTATAATTGGTACAGCTTGCAATTCAATGTAATTAATGTTGGTTAATATGCTGCATAATATTTTAGTGTATTGTTATTTATATGCTATGTTGTTTTTAGGTGTCTATTTTTCGGGATTTTTTTACCTTAATATCACACTAACATTTAAAGCGCACTTTCACGTGATATTGTTTTAATATTATTTCTGTATATTCTCTGATAGTTTAAAGTAATGTTAAATATTTGATGTTTTATTAACAAACATTATGTGCAATGTGTTTGTTGCAAAGGTTTATAGGTGTTCTAATTTTATAAAAATCCTTCTTATAAAATGTCTGCTACATATTTACAACAGTGTTTTATACAAGAATTATTCTTTATTTACAAAATAGGATAGTTACACTTTAATGTTTTGTTACCTATTAATATACTTGCCAGATTATAATTTTCAAAGGGTGGTCAGCCGTAATATATAGATCTGATAGATCTGAATAAAGTTCCCACATTAATATTACCTGACGTTCGACGATTATTGAAATTGATTCTCACCAAAGAAATTGAATTATTATAATACTCGCAATAAAAATATTACGATCATTTAATAAATTTGTTTTATTTATGTTTTTTTTTTATATGTACATGCCGAAGTGTAGTAAATGAACTGAATCATTGATGGAACTGAATACTGTGTTAAATATATTGTTGTTTTTATCAACAAACAGCAGAGAGCAAAGATTTGAACGGCTGACGGCCTCATTTGAAAATTCACGCACATTAAACGATTTATATTTATAAAGGGAGTCCTTTATTTAAATATGGAAGAACTAGTTACAATTTGGTCAACCTGACAGTCAGGTCAACAGATAATAAACAACGACAACAGATAACAGCCTACCGAGTGCTTTGCATGGAATAGGAGAATTGCAGGAGAACGTGGCCGTTGCTTGTGCTATAGCATAAGGCGTAGGCAAAGCAAGCTTGCTCTAGAATGCTTTTTGTTTTGGCATAGGGTTAGATAGATAATAAGGATAGCACATTACATTTTCTTTGTATATAATATAATAATAATAATATATAATCCTATACCTTTAAACGAGCAATTCTTGTATATATCTATATATATAATCTGAATCTGGGAAACGGCTCCAACGATTTTCATGAAATTTGGTGGAGGGGGGATTTCGGGGGCGATAAATTTATCTAGCTAGGTTTCATTAAAAAAAAAGTCGTTTTATCCGTGTTTTTAGGCATTGAAAATCTCCAACAATTTCATTAATATATGAATTTCCCCACTGATAAAGCGTTGCTAAGCAACAAACTTTAAGCCAATGAGTGTTTGGTTGTCATAAGTATGTCATTCGTACGAAAAAATATAAATCTGAAAAATACCGAGCTAAGCTCGGTCATCCAGGTACTATAATATAATAATAATAATAATATATCCTCACGCCTTCCCACAAGGGTCCCCGAAGGGGTAGGCAGAGGTGTATAGGTAATACCCACACACCCACTTTCCGCCAGAGGTATATTAGGTGCCAGCGTGACAGATGGCGAGTCCATCGCCGTTACTCAAGCACGACTATACATACGCCTTTGAATTTCTTCTCAGACGTACGCAGGTTTCCTCTCGATGTTTTCCTTCACCGTAAAGCTCGTGGTGTGACTAATCACTGTACTTAAGTTCAGAAAAAACTCATTGGTACAGTCGGGATTCGAACTTGCGACCTTTGCGTCGCAGGCAACTGCTCGAACCACTCGGCCACCACGGCTTTTTTTTTTCTTTGTCTAGAGAGATAAAAAATATTATGTATTTTTTTTTTGTATTGTCTCTCGTAGCGTGAGTTCCGGGAACTTTTGCTACTTAACCGGTCAATGGCGAGACCTAGGCCTCCAGCCAGGCACTTTAGTACTAAGCAACACAGCTAAGGGCACCCCCTGTGGGGTATGAACCTCGGCTTAGGGCGTTGCTGGATCGCGAGCAAGGGAGCTGGGCTGGACTGGAAAAATATTATGTATTTATGAGTATTACAAATAAACAAAACAAGATATGTCAAACTATTAAGAAATTTATGTCGATTAGTCGATTGATAAAAAAGTTCAAACGATGACAGTTGTACGTCATCGTTAAGACAATTCTATTATTTATCGATCCATACACTAAAATGTCGCTTTGAAATGGCCGACGTTTAGGGGGAGTGTCTTGCGGAAATCGAGATTCTTTGTAGTTTTACCTGTTAAGGTGAGTGATCTACTAATATATAACTGTGTTGTGTTTGCTCCAATTGTAATTCAAGTTACATACCTAAATGTTTCAGTGTATCGAAATATATTCTTAGCTAATTTCCGGTGATACAGCCGGTCGAGTATTCAAAACAATAGGTGCTTTTTTTAAATATTTGTATCTTACTGATGAACTATTTGTTTATTGGGTGGATACGGACGGGATCGGTGGACTACGTGTTCGAGACATTAATTTAAAGTTTTGTTGTGTTATGTTAGGTTTTGTATTTATCTGCTTGATTGTCTTCAAATGAGAAGTTGAAATTCTGGAGTGGTTGCACATATTTCTATAGTTGTTCTTTATTTTTATGACAAAGACAAATATCATCACTAATGACATGTTTTAATACAAACACGAAGCTTCTAGACTGGTTAATTTAAAAATAATACTTCTTACAGGGTACATCATTGCTACATTACATTCCAAATTTAAAGACTGAAACTTTTTTAAAAGGTGGATTACCATGGCGTGGCGTTTTAAAGCCTCTAAGTATAAGAATGCGGCACCAATTGTGCCTAAGCCAGAAGCATGTATAAGAGATGTCTGTGTTGGTTCATACCAAACATATGGGAATAATATCTGTGCCTCTGCAGCTTTTATGGCATTTAACTGGGAACATGTAGGGTCTAGCATGGCTGTGTTGCCATTGGACGACTGTGGCAGGAAGAGTAAGACAATGCCATTGCTTCATGCCCACTCTGATACCATAACTGACATGGAATTCTCACCATTCCATGATGGATTACTGCTGACTGGATCACAGGACTCATTGGTAACTATTTATTTTAAATATGTCATAGTAGATAAGCATATCAAACATGATTGACACAATATTCCATTTAAAATGAGTGTTTGCCCAATACTGTCATCTGGTCTTGTTTGGAAAATCAAACTTTGAATGATAATAGAAATGCACTGTCAGTTTAATTCTAAATTTAAATATTAATTTATAAATTTGTGATCTGATTCTAAGAACTTTCTTATCTTGCACAGAGATCTTTTATAATTGTTGAAAAATTTTGTTTTTGTGCATTGAACAGGAAGCACTATGGTTACACTTGCTTGTTGCATGTTAACACTTGCATTTATATTTACGAGGACTGTTGTGTTATAGTATGATTTGACTTAATGGAAATGCTAAGGTCTCATTGACGATTATGATACCACACTATTGGTTTTGAATATACAATAGAAAAATTGCTTAAGGCCTTTTTAAGGTAGAAATCATGCATGTTTTACCATATTATTTTTTTCTGGTGGGAATCAAGTAGAGCCCTTAGATTCCGTGTCTCATACATTGTTTCGTTGTCGTTTAGTGTGTGTTGTTGTCTTTATGTTCTGAGTGACAGGCTTATAGAACATTAAAAAAGAAGGCTTAGTAGAGCTATATACATTTTATAACATATACTAGATTAGTCACACCACAAGCTTTATGGTGAAGAAAAACATTGAGAGGAAACCTGCATGCATTTGAGAGTAATTCAAAAGCATAATAAATAGTCGAGCTTGAGTTACGGCGACGGACTCGCCATCTGGCACCTAAAATATATCTCTGGCAGAAAGTGGTAGTGGGGGTTATAACCTGTACTTTCAGGGGGGGGCCTTGTGGCGTGGGGATATATAACATATCCAGAGTTTACAACTGCTTTCTAAAGCTCTGAAATTCATTAAAATATTTTTATGAAACATGTGCATATATCTGAATATAATAATAAAAAAATATATATATAAGCATATTCAAGAGAACTTAATATTACAGAGTCAGGAATAAATTATAATAAAATATTCATGAGTTAAACAACCAATTATTATTACAAAAGTATTTTCAGAGATTTTTTTGTATTCCCAAAAATGAAATCAGAGAAGATATTGCATTTTATATGATACTATGATAGAGTTATTATTACTACTTAAGGCTAGTAAACCAATACAATTGCAAATATACACACTTCAGAGAAGTGAAATGTTTTGACAGACTTTATGACTGTTATATGTTATCAAAAGAACATGTTTCATAGCTCTTCTAATGCTAATATTAACCTAAATGTCCACCAAGCTGTAGAATCTAGGTTTTTATTTCGCAGTAATTGTCTAATGCTTCAGATAATACTATTTTCTGTATTTATGAGACCATTAAACTTTCCCAATTTGATGAGTTGCATGTGAATAGTAAAAATGTGTGCTTGGCAGTGCTTGGGATCATTCACTCTCAAATGGTCACCGGTTTCATTTGCCTGTAAGTAAAGTGAGCCGTCGTGACCGTGTTTGAATTCTGACAACAATGATGCATTTTTTGCGAACTTAGTGCAGTGGCTAATCACACAAGAATGTAACGGTGAAGGAAAACAGATACAGGAAACTTGTCTATGTTTCAGAAGGAATCGAAAGACAAATTAGTTGTGCTCGAGAAATGGGATGGATTTGATTATTTATAGTTGTGCTTGAGACACTGCGATGCATTTAAGGATGTAATAATGTTAAGAGATTTCTTTGCTATAAATAGATTGTCATGTATTCTCGTAAGGGTCCCAGAATGGGTAGGCAGAGGTGTCATATTTGAGTGCCATCTTCACAGATGGGGAGCATGTCAATTTTTTCAAACATGTGAAGGTTTCCTTTTGCTATAAGAGTTCAGTTATTACATTTTAGTGTACAATATTACATGTTAATTCATAGGTACTGGACCCTCTACTACTCTACCTCGCAATTTTACCCGCGTAAAATTAGATTTCCTGTCAGGTATTTTTTTGGAATAAGACATACCCTCCGGCTAATAATCAATCTCTGTGCTGTGCATCCAATTGAAAAGTTTTTCCTTAGAACAGGTGCAAGCATCCTCACAGCTTTCACATTTATAATATTACTAGCTGTGCCAGCGACTACGTCCGCATGGAATTAAAAAGACAAGTTCTAAAATAAAAGTAGCCTAAGTTACTCCTTTTTACATGAGCTATCTGCTAGTGCAGCTATCCCGTCAAAATCGGTCCAGCCGTTTTAGAGATTAGTCGGAACAAACAGACAGACAGACAAAAATTGAAAAAAAATATACTTTGGTATATGTATCGTGTATACATCCATATGCAGTTAGTAAAAAGCGGTTATTTTCATATTACAAACAGACACTCCAGTTTTATTGATTTGTATAGAATAGCTGTGCCCCGCGGGTTCACCCAATTCGTTAACAAACTCAACGAACAAACAAACGGAAAATTTAATATTTCCTATAATGTAGCCTTTGTTCGGTAAAGATGCAGCTTTCTAATGGTGACAGATTTTTTCCTCGGTCGATTAGTCTTTTATTTTAGTCGTTACACACAAACAACAAATAAACAGAACATAAATCTTTTCTCTTTATTATATTATATATTATGGCTGTGGAATGAGCTCCCCGTTGAGGTTTTCCCTGGAGAGTACAGCATGGAGTTCTTCAAGAAGGGTGTGAAAAGATGCCTGCAGGGTCGGCAACGCGCGAGTGATACCCCTGGTGTTGCAAGCGTCCATAGGCGGCGGTAACCGCTTACCATCAGGCGGACCGCATGCTTGTTTGCCACCCAAGTGGTATAAAAAAAAAATATTAGCTTTAGATTAGGCTCAATTAACTGTCAGTAAAGATTGACACAGCGATATATAAAATAGGACAACAATGGACAATGTAGTTGATAATTACTATCTGCCGTTAGCGGTATTTCGTAAATATAAAGATAATTAATTAACAAAGTCCATTGAATACAAACATCATATTTGTATTCTCTATATAAAAATGTTGTATTTGTAAATACATACGTACATACATACATACATACATATAATCACGCCTCTTTCCCGTAGGGGTAGGCAGAGACCACTTCTTTCACATACTTCTTTCGCTTCGTATATAAACACATATTTATATATTATGTCTTCACCGCTTCCCACAAGGGGCTCCAAAGGGGTAGGCAGGGGTGTGTAGTTAGTATCTACACACCTACTTATTTATTCTATTTATTTTCGGTGCCAAAGTAACAGATGGCGAGTCCATCGCCGTTACTCAAGTACGACTATACAAACATACCTGTTTTACTATGCCATTACTTTACCATACAATGTTTTCCTTCACCGTAAAGCCCGTGGTGTGCCTAACCATTGTTTCTTACTTCAGAAAAACTTATTGGTACAGTTGGGATTCGATCCATGCAATCTTTTCGTTGCAGGAGTTGCTCTAATATATATCCTCATAATAATATCCTCACGCCTCCCACAAGGGTCCCCGAAGGGGTAGGCAGAGGTGTATAGGTAATACCCACACACCCACTTTCCGCTAAAGGTATATTAGGTGCCAACGTGACAGATGGCAAATCCATCGCCATTACTCAAGCACAACTATACATACGCCTTTGAATTTCTTCTCAGACGTATGTAGGTTTCCTCTCGATGTTTTCCTTCACCGTAAAGCTCGTGGTGTGACTAATCACTATACTTAAGATCAGAAAAACTCATTGGTACAGTCGGGATTCGAACTTGCGATCTTTGTGTCGCAGGCAACTGCTCGAACCACTCCGCTACCACTAGTCTAATATTTAATATTATAAATATATGCAGTGCATTTAATTGCTAGGTATATTTGTTAGCATATACTAGTGACCAGCCTTGCGTTTGCACGAGTATGTTATGCCTATATATATATACATATATGTAGGCCTAATGCATAAAACAAACTACCCCTCCACCTGTCAGTCTGTTCGCGATAAAATCAATATTAGTTTTTAGAGATGGTAAGAGAGAAAGAAATAGCTGAATATGACGGAAAAAGTCAGGCTAGTTAGAATAAATGTATGTAACACTCGTTGTGGGGTACTTAATGCAAGGTTGAGAGTATCAGGTCACGTAATGTATTTGGAGTGTCGAGTTTTCCTAGTCAGTACATACTTTCTCACAGGTAAAAGTGTGGCATATTCCACCGGAGGGACTGAAGGAGTCTCTATCTACTCCCGAGTGCACGCTGTCCCAGAAACAGCGGAGGGTGGAGAATGTTGGCTTCCACCCAGTTGCAGATGGCCTCATACACGTGGCCTCCGGTCACGAACTTGCACTTTGGGACTTGACTAAGCAGACGGAAGCGTTTGGTAACTACTCACTCAGTTGTCTAAGGAAAATCATCACCATCATCATTATCATCATATCATCACGCATAAAGTAAAGTAAAGTTACGTATAAAGACTCCCTAGAGTCTAGACTTACATACCTCTTTCGCTTCGTCCACATTCATCAGTCTCTTCATACATGCTCGTCGGTTTCGAGTACACTTGACGTTCCCGTCCTTGAGAGTCCCATCGATTTGATCCGGGACAATCTGAGGAAAATCTATTAGATTTTAAATCACAAAAAACTGTGTGTGGCTGGAAAAGGAGGTATTCGGGACTAGCTGGGCCCCGCAGTAGTCCTGCGTCAAATTTTATTGGTGTTAATCCATCCATTATCTATCTCTATGTCAAATTTCATCCAATTCCGTTCAGTAGTTTCTGCGAAGATCCTCGCAAACTTTCGCTTTTATAGTACCAGTAGGATTTAGTTCAATTTTGTTTGATTTAGTATCTCAATTCCTCCCTCAGTATGCAAAGACCACAATGATGTGATCCAGTCAACTTCATGGAAGAAAGATGGCAAGTTACTGGCAACATCTTGCAAGGACAAAAAGGTTCGAGTGATCGACCCTCGCGCATCCACTCCTGTGCTCGAGCTGGCCAACAGCCATCAGAACATCAAGGATAGCAGGATCGTGTGGCTTGGAGAACAAGACAGGATTCTTACTACGGGTGAGTTTGCTTTGTTGCAACACGTTATCAGCCCCAAATACCGACCGTAATGAGAATCTGCTACCCAGGGACTCATGATACTTTAATGTTAGTTATCCTCACGCCTTCCCACGAGTCCCCGAAGGGGTAGGCAGAGGTGTATAGGTAATACCCAAACACCGACTTTCCGCCAGAGATATATTAGGTGCCAACGTGACTTTAATGTTCGTACATAGATACTGTAACAAATGTTACAGAGTAATGATTTGGTAATTTCGTCAAGCTGCCCGACTGTGGCAGAACTTCCACCTTGTAGAAGTCCGTAGCCAAATAACACAATTTATTTGTGTTGTGTTCCTAAGCAGTAATGAGATCCGTGGGGAGACGTGGTTTGTTATATTGTGTTGGCAGCAGTGAGATTAGTCCCATTATGCTGCCAACATAGTATAACTCTCCGAACACAGAGTGACTTCGGTATCGTGAGTGTAAATAGGCTACGGTAACCGTTTTCCATTAGGTGCGCCGTGTGCTTGTTTGCCACACTTATTGTATAAAAAAATCCTAATAAAGTAATATCTGTTAAATTAGTCTCCTACCTTTCTCTTTCACACTTCTATTATCATTTCTCTTTCTCAAGAATGAGACAAGACGCTAGAAACATTACATAAATGCACAATACATTTACACACATATGTATATGAATGTATCAATCCTTATAGATTGCAATGGAGTGTTCCATTCGATTTCCATTGTCAAGCGCCGTTGCTCACGTTACTATGTGCACGACCGTGTCATGCCTAGTCCCCTCGGCCCCCGGAGATCCGGTTTCGACCTTGATAATGTGTGGGAAAGGGTCACATTGTATACATGTTTATAATATATTCGTAAAAGGATTTAATTTTAAATTACTAGAACTAACTCCTATGCGAGAATTTCTAAAATAGAACTACTACTTAGAACTAGATAGCGCCATCCACGAAGACTCGCCCTATTCTTCCATATAGTTTGAAGTGTAAATGTGGAACCTTTCACTATATCTTTATATATCTTCTCTATATATTATCTATGTTTGAGATCTTTATCTATATATTATCTATGTTTGAGTATATCGGTGCACATTGATTGCCTATAGTTTTTAGTGCACACGCACACTACAATTAATAGACTCGGGTCATACGCCCGCATCCCGCAGCCCCCTCGACTAGAATTGGTGGGGATCGTCTTTGTGGATGGCAATATCTTAATAAGTTGTTATCCGAGCGTTTTCAGGCATGATAATCGTATTTTTCTTTAACACTATAAAAAATTGCTACCTTTTAGGACTTTAAGTAGACCTACGCACACACAGATGTGGCCTGCGTTTCACCCGCGTACAATTACCGTAACTTAAATATAATACGTAATAAAAAAAAGGTTTTTCGATGTGATCTCATATGAATTTGATGTCATAATCGGGCAGCTTCGAATTTGAACGTGATATCCTTTTTTTTTACAAGCATACGGCCCACCTGATGGGAAACGGTTACCGTAGCCTATTTACGCTCACGATACCGAAGTATCACTTGCCTTACCTTATGCTTAACTTTTATTAATTATTCTCTAACGCCATTCAGGGTTCGACTCAGCCCGTCTAAGACAGATAATGATCCGAGATCTGCGCAACTTCTCCCAGACTCAGAAGACTTTAGAACTGGATTGTTCCACTGGTATTCTGATGCCATTGTTCGACGCCGATACCAACATGCTGTTCCTCGCCGGCAAGGGGGATACCACCATATTTTATATGGAGCTCATTGACCGGGAGCCTTATTTGATCGAGGGCTTGAGGCATTCTGGTAAGTGCTATATGAGATTTTATTGTGAAACATTTATTACTATAGTATTTATTACTAGTTGTGCCCGCGACTTCGTCCTCGTGGACTTTTAACAAAAAAAATAATATTGTTCAGTTTCCAAAATAAAAGTAGTCTCAGCTATTAACATTAGCTATCTGCCAGTGAAAGTCACGGAATAAACAGACAAACAGACAGATAAAAATTGTAAAATATTATAAATAAATATCCTCACGCCTTCCCACAAGGGTCCCCGAAGGGGTAGGCAGAGGTGTATGGGTAATACCCACACACCCACTTTCCGCCAGAGGTATATTAGGTGCCAACGTTAAAGCCGTGGTGGCCGAGTGGTTCGAGCAGTTGCCTGCGACGCAAAAGTCGCAAGTTCGAATCCCGACTGTACCAATGAGTTTTTCTGAATTTAAGTACAGTGATTAGTCACACCATGAGCTTTACGGTGAAGGAAAACATCGTGAGGAAACCTGCATACGTCTGAGAAGAAATTCAAAGGCGTATGTATAGTCGTGCTCGAGTAACGGCGATGGACTCGCCACCTGTCACGTTGGCACCTAAAAAAAATATTATATATAGGTATATGTATCGTGTATACATCCATATGCATTTTTAGTAAAACGCGTTTTTTTTTATCTTACAAACAGACACTCCAGTCTTATTTATTTGTATAGATATGTCTTCATGCTTTCCTCAAAGTGCCAGGAGGTATATTTAGGTGCCAACGTGGTAGATGGCGAGTTCATCACAGTTTCTGACGCACGACTATACAAACGACTTTGAATTTCTCATTAAATGTATGCATGTTTCCACGCGATGTTTTGGCGCAGTAAAGTTTGTGTTGTGAAAATTAACTGTACTTAAATTCAGGAAAATACATTGGTACAGGGTTCGAACCTGAAACCTTGACTACTAGAATAATTCGACTACCACGCCTGTGTTCGTATTTAACACTTGAATACATTTTAGGTGAACAAACCAAGGGGGCATGCCTGGTGCCGAAGCGCGCCCTTCGCGTGATGGAGGGCGAGGTGAACAGGGTTCTGCAGCTGACCGGATCCTCGGTGGTGCCCATCATGTATCAAGTGCCTAGGAAGGTAGTAATTATATACATTACAAATTAACAAATAAATTTTGTTTAGTTTCTAAAATAAAAGTAGCCTAATGTAATTCTTTATACATCAGCTATAGGCCAGTGAAAGTCCAGTTAAAATCGGTTCAGCCGTTTCAGAGATTATCCGGAACAACGAGAAAGACAGACTGACAGACTGACAAAATTTAAAAAATATATATTTTTGTTTATGAATCGTGTTTGACCCACTTTAAACGGCCAGATTTCAATACACTAATTTGATAATATCATTCCATTTATCAAAATGTGTTTTTCATTCAACAGAGCTACCGGGAATACCATGCCGACTTGTACCCAGAAACGAGCGGCTCGGTGACATACCTCAGTGCTCCGATGTGGCTGGACCACCAAGATCATCCCGTTCCGAACATTTCATTGAATCCCAGCGCTGATAATTGCACACAGGTACCTTAAAAATTAAGAAAAAAATATTTTTTTTTATTTGCCAGTTGTCCCTAACTTTTTTATATACATATATCCTCACGCGTTACCATAAGTGTCCCCGAAGGGGTAGGCAGAGGTGTATAGGTAATACCCACACACCCACTTTCCGCCAGAGATATATAAGCTGCCAACGTGATAGTTTTTTTTTTTTTTTTATACGACTTGGGTGGCAAACAAGCATGCGGTCCGCCTGATTGTGAGTCCACCGCCGTTACTTTTTCTAACACGAGCAAAAGACCATGGACACCCTTAATTATTCTTTAATGTTTGCCTACCTTATCATCCTTTGGAATGCAATGTTCTAATGCTCGTAATAACATAATACTTGCGTAATGGCCATTTCAAATGGGTACTTTTAACTATATATATTAATACTCTGCTTTGGTTCACATGTTCGGAAATACAATTTCGAACTGTAATTATTCCTTCATATAAGCGAATGGTGCGACAATCATTATCCCCACGGTGAAGCAAAAACAAAGGCGAGACCTGCATCCGATTGAGAATTAAGACGGAAAAGTATTAATAGTCGTGCTTAAGAAACGGCGATAAATTCTCCCCAAAAATATCCACTTTTAGACGTAAAAACCTGGATTCTATAAAAATAATGTTCTAGATCTATTGATGTTTATTTTTAAATGAACTATTGTATTTTGTAATACGGTTTTGAGTGATGCATTTTCTGCTTTTGGTCTGGTTAAAGCAACTATGATTCAGGATATCTAGTGGTAACCGCTTTCCGTCAGCCGGGCCGCATGCTTATTTGCCGCCTTAGGGAGCATACATTAATTACGCGAGACAATATTAGAGTTGCGTCTTCCTGACATAATTAATGGATGCACCCTTAGTGGTATAAAAGTATGGTTAGATTTGGACACCGGCAGTGTGATTGATGTATTTGCATTGCATGCTAATTGGTGATACCTTTTATTTGGTAATTTTTTTTTTAAATTACTTTTGGGTTTTTTTTTCTAACAAATAATTACTGGTGATTTATACAACTGTAAAAGTTATTTATATAATAATAATTATTATTATTAAAAGTTATTTATGTACTTAATGCATATTTTTTCATGTATACTGGTCGCGGCGTTATGAACTTATATACTTCTTTTTATTTGTGTTTTATGCAAGTGTTCAGTTGTATTTTTATTTGTTTATACAATTTTGTGGTGATTTTTTTATAACATATTTTTTTACATGGTGTTGCGTAGTTTTTTAGTTAACTGGTTGTGTAGCTAAATTTGGTATTTATTTATTTGAAAGTAAGTATATTATGTTTTTTTTTTCTTTCATATCAGCTTCTAATTATCTGCTATGATATATTGATATATATTCATATATATTCACGGGTTATTTCCTATTATAGATACATCGCGGTACTTTAGAAGAAGTTGTCAAAGCTATTTTGGCAATGCCGCCTCCGAAGAAGAAAGACGTAAAAAAAGCAACCGCATCTGCTCTCATTGATGTTGCCGACAAACAGGCAATCAAACCCCAACCGCCACCGGCACCAGTAGACGAAGATCGTATCGACTTCGTCAACGTAAAAGACCTCATTAAAGGCATGGAAAAACAAAAGAGCGAACCCAAACCGGCCGAGGCAAAGGAGGTTAATGGCTTCCATAAGAAAATTACTGATAACGGACATGACATGGTCCTTGATAAGATATGCGATAAGAATGATGACACTAATGACAGAACTGTAAATGTCGCGGAAATTAATGTCAACATCTCTGAGAAGATTGAAGACGAAGTGGGAAAGGCCGAGAAGACCGAAAAGACCGTTGAAAAATGTGATAGCACAGAGTCTAATGAGTCGTCTCTATCGAGGAGCAACAGTTTGATTAACGGAGTGCAAGTGCAAGCGCCTAAACCCTTGCCAAGATCCTCGATATCAGAAGGCGGATCCATGGAAGACCAGCATTCAGAAGCCCCAAAACCTAAGCCGAGGACCACAACGGGCCCTGTTTCTGGTTATAAGGTATTTCTTGAATAAATCATCAAGTTTGTGTTTTGCTTCCTCAGTTTGAAGTATCTTTTATAGAATACCGTTATATAAAAGAACAACTTTCTTTTATAAAAAGAAATACATTTTATTTATTTTTTGTCTGTGTTTCAGGAAAAATATATTTGTTTTTTTTATTTTACTTTCTTTTATTTTGTGTGATTTATTGTTTTAATTCTACACATATTTTTTATTGGTACGTAAGTAACTAAGCTATCTTTTTAGCCTCGACTCGGACCGAAGCCTTTCTCAGCGTCCTCGGGCAGCGAAGAGTTTTCCTTCGACAAAGTATTCTCCGTGCCCGCTGTTCCCGGCATGACCAAGTCGGAATCAGGTTAGACAATCTATATAATATCAAGAATTCCACGTGGCTTTGCTTGGAAAAGTAAAGCTTTTCGTCCTGATTGGACGTGATCTAGTATCGAATCGAAATCGAATCGAAAATAGTAGAGATTCCCCGATGTTAGGTCACGCGGGAATCTCTTAAGGAGATATTTTTTTTTTCTTTATCTATGAAAATAAGAGTACTCGAAACCGACGAGCATATATGAAGAGACTGATGAATGTGCACGAAGCGAAAGAGGTATGTAAGTGTAGAGAGAACTGGCGCTCTTTACTCTCTGCCTACCTCGTTGGCGACTCGGCGTGATGATATGCATATGTATAATAATAATAATATAATGTGTGTCTTATTTTTTATACACTTAAAATAGCAAACTACAGTTCTAACAACGCGCTGGCGACACCATTATATTTCAAGCGTTCATAGGCGGTGGTGACCGCTTACCACCAGTCTGGGTGCGTGATTGTTTGCCACCTTAAAAGCAAGCGACCCACCTGAGGTTACCCATTAAACCACATACTACCTATCCCTCTGCAACGTCTAGAAGGCCATATTACCATGACATTGTGTTGTTATAGCGACATCACCGATGTCCGCTCCGGCTGCGACCACTCCGGTCACGTCCACTCCTACTCCTAAAGACTTGTCAGAAGAAAAGGACAAGTCCTTGTCTCCCACTAGTGACGTGGAAAACGCTGCCAATAAAGGTACATGCATTTTTTGTAGTGTTTTCATACCACTTTTTTGTTTAATAATTCTTCAACTTTTTACATCGATGTATGTAAAAACCAATTGCCGTTCGTTAACGAACGGCAATTGGTTTTTCACCGTGGTTGGTTTTTCACAACACACAAAAAAATCGTGAGATTTTTCGAGATTAATCTCGAAAAATCTCACGATTTTTTTGTGTGTT
>JACCPG010004251.1:0-29082 GCA_016069955.1 Drepana arcuata | reverse complement strand
CGCACACACGCACACGCACACACACACACACACCTAAGCACGCACACACGCACTCTGACAGAGGCGAGCCCATCCTAACTATACACCTTAGAATTTGTTCTCGCGTTCGAAAAGCTCGTGGTGTGATAATTCACTGTAGGTTGGAACTTGCGACGTTTGGATTGCAGGCGACTACTACAGCCAGATTATAACAGGCTATCGTTAACTATTGTTAGGTGTAAGAATTCATGTGTGATATCGTGGTACTTTTTTTTTTTAAATACCTCATTTCCTCAATCTTCTCTGCCATTTCGACGCGATCTAAATTAGTGCGGCGCAGGCGCATTAAGCTCAAATTCTCTTGTCCGATGATTGAATCCACTTTCAATTTGAGCAACCAATGCTCCTTTACCTGCAGAATGAATAGACGAAGTGAGTGAAATTTCACTCATCATTTAACAACACGACAGAAATCTACGTACCAATACACAGTACTTATCACTGACGTCATATATATATGCAATTCGCGGGGTACTAGTTGGCCGCGCCTTATATGTGAGGGGTGGCATGGGGGGGGGGCGCTTGCTCCGGTAATCCGTACGGACGCACATGGATAAATCGCAAGATGACTCCGTTGATAAATAGACATGTGAATTTTCATTTATTTAAAGTGCATATGTTTTATTCAAAAACAAAGTCCACTATGATAGTTTGTAATATAATACCGAGTCAATTCAGAATGTCCAGAACCAAGTGAACTTGATGAATGTCAGGATAATTTCATATACATACTTAGTTTATTGTTCAAAACTAAATAACTACATAGTACATACAGAATTACAATTAAAATTACTAAAAGTTGAAGTTATTTTAATTATTCACTTTTATTGTTCACTCTGATCTGATGACATGATACATATGTTGTCTATTTTATTAAGTGCGATATCTCGAGATAAGTCCCCACTCATTAATCTCATGTGCATTAGACAACCCTTCCCACCTAAGGCGCGGCCAACTAGTTCCGCGCGGCCTATAGATGCAGTGGTTACCCTCTGGTTGAACTTGACGACGCCCTCGTTGAGCACCTGCGTGAGCTTGCCGTACTCGGCGTGCAGCATCTTGCGGTACTTGTCGCGCTCCTCGTTGCGGAAGGCCACCTTGGCCTCGTACTCGAACACCAGCCGCAGGTCGTCCTCGTTGAAGTGCTCCGGGTCCTTGTCCAGCTAACACACGCGCATTCATTACCATACCATAGCTTTCACCCGCGGTTTCGCTCAGATCAATGTAGTTTTTTAGGATAGAACATATTTTTCTGTAGCCGAGCCATCATGTAGCAATTTCTGGCAGTAGGAGGTTATTATACAAGACGATCAAAATAACATCTATATATATGTTTGTTATATTGTCATTCTTTTTTTTATACTGTCAAGTACTGCCACCCTTGAACCCACAGAACATTCTCTTCCGTGCTTGAACCAGTGATAGTCCGCTCATTTATTTTTCTGTTTTGTTAATTACAATGGCTTAGACTTTTATGTCTGAGAAATTTAACGTTATAATTATTATTACATTATGTAAATAATAATAAATATATCCTCACGCCTTCCCATTAGGGCCCCCGAAGGGGTAGGCAGAGGTGTATAGGTAATACCCACACACCCACTTTCCGCCAGAGGTATATTAGGTGCCAACGTGACAGATGGCGAGTCCATCGCCGTTACTCGAGCACGACTATACATACGCCTTTGAATTTCTTCTCAGACGTATGCAGGTTTCTTCTCGATATTTTCCTTCACCTTAAAGCTCGTGGTGTGACTAATCACTGTACTTAAGTTCAGAAAAACTCATTGGTACAGTCGGGATTCGAACTTGCGACCTTTGCGTCGCAGGCAACTGCTCGAACCACTCGGCCACCACGGCTCTTTATGTAAATCTAAGTTCATTATAATAATAATGAACAAAAATTTTAAACAAAATATATTTTTTCCATTTACATAGATACATATAATCACGCCTCTTTCCCGTAGGGGTAGGCAGAGACCACGTCTTTCCACTTGCTACGATCCTTACATACTTCTTTGGCTTCGTCCACTCTCATTATTCTCTTCATACATGCTCTTCGGTTTAGGGTACTCTAATTGAAACAAAAGAAAACTTTTTCAGCCAACTGACCATGCATTGCGGCAAGGGTATGGGCTTTTTGATCTCCTCGTGCCAAAGCTTCTCGAGGACGCCGTCCATCATGTCCATGAGCGCGCGCTCGCGGAAGTCGTCCTTGGGCCCCGGGTCCGGCGGCAGCACCACGATCTGGCTCGGGCTGATGTACGGCTCGATGGAGCACTGGGGGACAACGCAACGGGCTTAGTTGACCACTGTCATCAAAGTCAAAAATGCCAGTAGGCCCATTTCGGCGATTACTGTGGGAAAGGAATTCAATTATAGCCTCGCCATCTATTTCATTACTATCGTACAATTCTCCAGTGACTCCTGTGGAAAAGCATGTAATTAACTTTTATTTCATACATGTAATCCTTACTAATATTATAAATGTGAGTGTAAGTTTGTTTGTTACGCTTTCACGTCAAAACTACTTAACCAATCATCATGAAACTTTGTACACATATTTTTGGAGGTATTAGAAGTAACATAGGATATTTTTAATAGTTTTTTTTATCAAATATAAAAAAGTCACGCCGACAAGTCGCGGGTACAGCTAGTAAAACATATTCTAATTATAAAAAAAAGACAGGTATGTATATGTAATCGTTAGTTTAAAATAAGGAAAAGATAATATATATATATATATATAAATATAATATATCCTCACGCCTTCCCACAAGGGTCCCCGAAGGGGTAGGCAGAGGTGTATGGGTAATACCCACACACCCACTTTCCGCCAGAGGTATATTAGGTGCCAACGTGACAGATGGCGACTCCATCGCCGTTACTCAAGCACGACTATACATACGCCTTTGAATTTCTTCTCAGACTTATGCAGGTTTCCTCACGATGTTTTCCTTCACCGTAAAGCTCGTGGTGTGTCTAGTCACTGTACTTAAATTCAGAAAAACTCATTGGTACAGTCGGGATTCGAACTTGCGATCTTTGTGTCGCAGGCAACTGCTCTAACCACTCGGCCACCACGGCTCTAAAAAAACAGGGAAAAGATACCCTGACCTTATATAAGCTTCTTTATCGTTGTCTAGTTTCCCTAGGACAAGCTTTGCTTTTTTGGGACTAGGTCAATTTGCAGCTGTCCGAAGGTATAATAAATAATGGTAAATACACATACAATTTTATCATTGTTTGTTATCGCATACCTCTTCAGGCTCGACTTTGATCAGCTTCATCGGCTGCTCCTCCTGCCGCCACTGCGGGTCTTGGATCTGGATGGTCAGGTGGTGGAAGCTGCCGCGCAGGTCCGACAACTTGTTCAGCTCTGAACAAAATCAAAATCATAATATTTTATTCAACGTAAGGGACACAGTGAACACTTAATGAACGTCACATACTTAATATAAACTAAAGTTACCAAAGTTACCACCGTTTCCGAGAAAAAATAATTCCCAACCGAAGAAGAATGAACTTCAGAAAAGAAAAGAAAGAACATCAACGATAAAGACACTGGCGTGGTGATTGGGTGAATATGCTTAAGCTAATCACTATTTACATAAAGATCACTTTCAATATACTACAAAGATCAGTTTCAATATACAGATAGTGCCATCCACGAAGAAGCGCCCCATCAATTTCTAGTCGAGGGGGTCGCGGGATGCTGGGAGAATGACCCGAGTCTATTAATTTTAGTGTGCGCGTGCACTCATAGGTAATCAGTGTACCGATGATACTCAAACATTAGTGGAAGGTTGGCCTATAAACTGTAGGGAAAAATAGTGGGGCGAGTCTTCGTGGATGGCACTATCAATAAAAACTCTTTCAAATATACCTACTACAAAAGAACTACTACTGTGCTTGTTTTACGTTATACACTATTAAAAACTAATTATAAAAAAGGCGTAAGTCTCTCTCTATAGAGACCTTGCGCTCTTCTCTTTCTACCTACTCTATAAGAGACACGTCGTGTTGAACACCTCTACAACAACTTTCCGTGGAGGTAAATGGTTAGTCGATGCAGTGCAATTAGTGGCTGGTAACCACTTGACATGCATTGGTACACTTACCATAACCGAGAAGCTGCTTACTACCAAACGACAACCGCTCACCATAAAATGGTTACCACTTGCCACAACCTAGTAAGTGAGCGCTTAATGAAAAATAAGTAACCACTTACTATATCTTGGTAACCGCTTACCTCAACCGGATAAGCGCTTACCATTGTAAAGAACATCCACCTTTTCCAAAATTTCCTCTTCCTCCTCTTCTTAGGACCCCATTCGTCTATGTGCGTTGTTTGTCGGTCAGTCAGTTGTTTACCTCCACGAAACAATTCTAATGATTGAGACAAACGGTGTGCGGTTATAATAAAGAAACCTTCTATAATAAACCGGAGTCGTGCGTTCCGTTCCTCTACCAGTCCGACCTCTCGTTTCTTGAGTCCCATGAGCTCGTCGAACTGCTTGTTGAACCACAAGCGCATGTTTTGAACGTTCAACTGGAATTTTGACGTTACTGAATAAAACTATGGATAAGGCATTTTTTCGTTCTACTAAATCAATGTAAGTGGCAGCAAATAATAAGGTATCCCTACTTAATAATAATAATAATATATTCTCACGCCTTCCCACAAGGGTCCCCGAAGGGGTAGGCAGAGGTGTATAGGTAATGCCGACACAATGGCGATGGACTCGCCATCTGTCACGTTGGCACCTAAAATATATCTCTGGTGGAAAGTAGGTGTGTCGGTACTATCTATACACCTGTGCCTACCCCTTCGGGGACCCTTGTGGGAAGGCGTGAGGATATATTATTATATTATTATTATTATTACTAATATTATAAATGCGAAAATTCGCGTCGAAGTTTCTCTTTTACGCAAATACTACTAAACGTAATTAGAAGAAATTGGCACAGAGATTGGCATCGATTATTCCTAGATGGACACATTGAATTAAAAACATTAATTTAAGAAAAAAATAGAATATAATGAAATTTTAGGCGGGTGTAACTGCGGGGCAAAGTTAGCATGTCCAACATTTAGAATTGGTTACCATCCGCTATGTAGGTAAATAGTACAGCGGTCAGCAGTCCACCTTGACGATGTGTTGCAGCCAGTCCATGTGCAGGAAGCTGTAGGCGAGCGTCTGCGGCACCATGGCGGCGGGCACGGCCACGCAGCGGTGCGCGCCCGACGCGGCCAGCGCGTGCGGCGTGCTCGTCCCGCCCGAGTCGCTGGCCCCGCCCCCCGCCCCGCCCCCAGCCACGCCGCCCGCCCCGCCCCCGCCCGCCGACAGCGCGCTCTCCGCCGGCTGTAGCGACTCGCCTGAACCATTCTCCAGCCTGGCACCCACGGACCCGGATGTTAATTAAGCACCTTCCGTATAATACGGTCCAGCAATCATAGTTCCACGTCTGTCACATTGGCACAATATATTACCGGCAAAATACATTAATGGTATTGTAGTAGGTACAGCAGTCAGGCTAAAATGTTTATGCGAGTAAATAGTAGTTGTGTATCGAGCAGAGCCAGGGCAAACCGCTAAGCCACTAACTTAACAACGCTTTCAATGGTCAGCACGTCCGACTCCGGCTCCTCCCAGGGTCGAAATACGTCCGCGTCGTTTTCCATCTCGATGGCCCGCAGAGCCTCTATTTGTTGCAATTCCGGCCAGTTCTCGCGTTGCGTCGGCAACACTGGATAATTTTCCACCTAAAATTCGTAACACGAAAAAATTATACAAACATCACATACCCTAACGGGGTAGGCAGTGAGGATAGAGTGCCAATCTCTCTAGACTTGCATTCCTCTTTCGCTTCGTTTACAATCATCAGTCTCTTCATACATTTTCGCTTATATGATAGTGTAATTGATGTATGATACCAGAAGTGGTTACCGCAATCAAACAGGAAAAAGCAAACTCTTAAATCTATTGTAGCTGCACTCGCCATCACGCTTGACATAGAAACAAGAAGTTTCGCTCTGAAAAGAACGGTTTGATAGTGTGCCGAGCTGGCCGATGCTGCCACTCTTATCTAACCGTTCTTTTCAGAGCGAAACTTCTTGTTTCTATGTCAAGCGTGATGGCTGATAAGAGTGCAGCTACAATAGGGTTAAGTGATTGCGGTAACCACTTCTGGTACCATACATCAATTTCAATGAATCAAAATAAGTACATACCTGATAATGGCTAAATATGGCGTACAGTTTGGTCCGGGGCGCCAGCATGGTGTCCCAGCACTGCTGCCGGATCCAGGCCGTCACCTTGTCCTGCGCGCGGATCAGGGCTTCGGTCTGCACGCGCAACATCTCGCGCTCTCTCTCAGCCTTTGGGAAACGTAAAGCGCCATCAAAACTTATTGCAGCTCGACTGGGTATACCTAATCTCGAAAGTCTTGCGATCGGTCACACATAACTGCTAACACAAGATGCTTTAGGATGTATCACTTTAATATGATAGAGAAAACACTATTGCCATGCCTCTTTTTACGTAAGTACGCGAAATTGGCTAAATATCCCGATAAAAGGTTTGAATTCCGACTATAGCAATGATTTTTTCTGGATTTGCGGTGCCGTGACTGAAGCCATGCTCGACTAGACTTGCCATCTGTCACGTTGGCTTCAAAAATATATCTCCGACGAAAAGGCGTCGGAGAAAGGCGTCTTCTCTTAGCGCGTACCTGCCGGAGCCTCTCCCTGCGGTGCTCCAGGTGCAGGTTGAACTCGGCCAGGCTGAGCTGGTGCAGCGCGCGCTCGGCCAGGTTGTCCTCCAGCAGCGCCCGCAGCCGCGCGCGCACGGCCTCCAGGCCCCGCACCACGTCCCCGCGCGCCACGCGCCACTCCGCAGCCTCCTCCTGCACCTTCTTGTCCTCTTGCACCTCGAGATAATTTTCTGCAAAAATGGCATTCACACTGCTTAGTCTCTTCTCCCCTCCAATTTTGAAAGATATGACCCTTGAATTGGTTTCAGGATACGATTATGAAACAAAAATATAAATATTTCATTCAACACAACGGAACGCAAGGAATTGTTTTCGAATGATACATTCTAAGTACTAAACTACAATTACCGCTGTCTCCAAGAAATATCTAACGCGACGGCTGAAAGAGGGGAAATATGTTTTCACATGTTCAAAAGCTGTATAACGCAGATAACTACTAGAAAAGCATAATACAGACTTTCCCCGGGCGGGACGATGGTGAGCGGCTCGTGCATGGCCGCTCGTAGGGCGGCATCGGGCTGGGCGGGCGGCTGGGCGGGCTGGGCGGGCGGCGCGCGCAGCCCCAGCAGTGCGCACGTGCGGCTGCCCGCCACGTGGGCCACCCACGAGCGGCCCGCGTCGGCCACGGCCTCCAGGATGCCGTGCTCGTAGCGGTGCACCGCGACGAACTTCAGCTCTGACGGTGCCCACATCACAATAAATACATCACGCCGAGTCCCTAACGGGGTATGCACAGAGTAATAGCCAACTCACAGTACTGCTAGCGTAATACTAAATGCAGTATCTATGTACCGAAAAGCGGCGGTTTCGAGAAAACGCGTTTTAAATTGACGGTCGTCTGGTTCGATTCCCAGTGAAGAACACGAATATATGCACCTTAGTCAGTAGTCTTGGATATACTATTTATTTTATTTTATAGATGGCAACATTCCACCAATGTTTGAGTATCATCGGTACACTGATTACCTATGAGTGCACACGCACACTATAATTAATAGACTCGGGTCATACTCCTCGCATCCCGCGACCCCCTCTACTAGAAATTGGTAGGGCGCGTCTTCGTGGATGGCACTAACTTTATATCACTATACATTACTCCCTTATAAAAAAATGCAGTTACCTAACTGGGGAAGGGTAAGGGAAAGGGAGGGGTCCACCCAGTTCTTGCAAAAACTTTATCGATTTATAGCGAATCCAACTACATAACATTATAAATTCGAAAGTTTATGAGGATAATATAGTATAATCAGTAGTTTTCTCCTTAAAAAGGATTTATTCCTTTTGGACCGGAATTTGATGAAATTTGGCATAGCAATAGATAAATTAACTGGATTATACGAAATGTTGTTATCCAGAAATAAAATCAAGTGAATCTCTGAGGCTTTAGCTGTAAAGCTGATAAAATTGATAAAGCAAAAGAAGTCTGTAAATTCAGAAAGAACTGACGTTATTCTTTCCATGCACACCCCAAGAGGGCCTCAACGTGCTGATATGTACATAAACATATGTATATATATTCCTTACCGTATTCCTCAGGCGCCCACGGCTGCCTCAGTATAATGGTCCCGTCGTACCCGTAGGTAAGCAGGACGCCGGCATTGAAGTAGCCGTTGAATAGCTTCAAGTCATGACCCGAATCTACGATCGGCCCCATCTTCACAGACACCGTCACACCTTTCTGTGCGTACAAATAGGGCATATTATTGCTTAAAGGCTCGTCTCATAAAGAGACGCTTGCAAAAACTGCAATTTTATCTAAGGTACTCCACATTTGAAAGGGAGATGCGTAGTACCCAACGTGGTATCAAAGCAAGCAAGCAGTTGCTAAAGTAAGAGCTTATGCCATACCGCATATACCGTATATACGCACATAGGTAAGTGAAAATTGTAGGCAAAGAGAAATAACACTCCGTAACAAATTCATATACATAAATTGTATACCAAACTCTTTAATTTAGCATATTGATGCTGCTATGCCAATGACATGTCCGATCAGCAACGCGCGAGCGATATCTCTGGTGTTGCAGGCTCCATAGGCTGCGGTAACCGCTACCATCAGCTAAACCGCATGATTTTTTACCACTTTATAGAAGAGTCCTGGTGGCCGAGTCATTCGACATAGAGATTGCAAGTTCGAATCCCGACTGTACCAATGAGTTTTTCTGAACTTAAGTACAATGATTAGTGACATCACGAACTTTACGGTGAAGGAAAACATCAAGAGGAAACCTGCATACATCTGAGAAGCAATTCGAAGGCGTATGTATAGTCGTGCTTGAGTAACGGCGATGGACTCGCCATCTGTCACGTTGGCACCTAATATACCTCTGGCGGAAAGTGGGTGTGTGGGTGGGTATACACCTCTGGGTACCGCTACGGGGGGTGGGGGGTGTGTATGTGCAGTGGCTCACGTCTCCCTGCAGGCGCAGCACGTGGTAGTGCCTGGCCAGGTGCGGCACGGCCAGCATGCAGTCGGGCGCGCCCAGCGGCAGCAGGCGCGCGTACGGGCCCAGCATCTTGCCCGCGAACTTGTTGTCCGCGCCCGTCTCCGCGTTCATGCACATTATGCGCTCGCCTGCACGCACCATCACATTATGTACCCTATATGTTATAGCATAGAGCGCCATTTAAGATAACTTAACATCGCAAAAGCTTATATCGTTAAAGACTTTTTTATCTATCTATTTGTACGCGAGGAGCGGACACTCAAGGTTGGGTACGTCAAGAGTACTCAAAACAGAATTCATAAAGAACACTAACATGCATGAAGAGACTGACGAATGTGGACGAAAGGAAAGAGTTATGTGAGCCTAGAGATATCTGACGCCTACTTTCTCAGCCTCCCGTAGGCACATGAGTTAGGCACTGACCGATGAGGTACTTGTCGGAGAACAGCACCAGGCTGAAGCAGCGCATGGCGTCGCCGACCTTCATGAGGAAGCAGTCCGCCAGCCCGCGGCCCACTTCGGCGTAGCGCACCAGCGACAGCTTGTACTCGGGGGATACCTGCAACAACAACGGCATTGACCTTTTTTATTGTGGTTTTTTTTATGAATAATTATAGGTAATATACCAACCTTCTAGTGATGGACGTTTGGAACCGTTACATCGATAGTTACTTAATATTTAAATGGTGAGTTATTGAAGCACGACTACACATTTAATATTATTATTATTTTCTATTGTGCTTTAAGATCGTTGCAATTGTATTTTTGAAACATAGACAATGTTGAAACAACGCGATAACGTGACAAACGACAACTTCTTTACCGTTCCTCAAGCAAGACTAAAAAATTATCAATTTACGATGGATCTAAATATTACGATGACGGCGAGTCGATAAGGGGAGGAAGGAGGTAGTGCAGGGGCCCGGTACCTTCATGATGAAGATGTGTCCCGCGGCCATGGCGGCGGCCACGAGCAGGCGGCCTGTGGGCGCGAAGGCCAGCTGCGTCACGGCCTGCGGCGTCAGGCTCGCGTGCGCCGCGCGCTCTGGCTGCCCGCCGCCCAGCGCCAGCAGCGCCAGCCCGCTGCTGGCGCCCGCCCCCGCCCCCGCCCCCGCCCGCCCCGCCACGGCCAGCAGCGGCTCCACCGGGCTGGCTTGGAACGTCACGCCCTCGCCGTGCACCGGCGACATCGACACCTGACCATTTACTCACGCTTAGCACGCACATTGTAAACCTGGCGCTCTATACTGTCTCCCTGCCCTGTTAGGGACTCGGCGTGATGATATGAAGATGATGATGATAAACCTATAGTGTGTTTTGTTTTATTGGTGGAAGCTATAGGCTACATATCACGTCTCTTACCCGAGGCAGTAGTCAAGTTTACCATATTTATTTAAATCAAGTTTTTTTACGTGCAAGGCACGGCTAGTCAATTCAAGAGCTCTTAAAGAGCATAGGCAAAACGTAACAGGATCTCCCGTTCAATATTAGACTAGCCCGACCGAGAGTGGGAGGGAGTGCTTACCACAAAAAAGATTTCGTATATCTATCGTTTTCATGCTGGTACCGCCACACGCCACATAACAAGGTTTTGGTTACGTTCTGAACAGCTCCCCAAGATGATAACAGGTATATTATACTACTTGGATATTTGTAATTACTAAGTACACCTACACTATAAACTGTAGGGAAGAATAGTGGGGCGCGTCTTCGTGGATGGCACTATCTATACGTGGCTAATCCGCCATGTTTGCAGTTCAAAACATTTCTAACCTCTTCAATGTTACTTGGAGAGTATTTCAAACAATGATAACTGCGTCAACATCTCACCAACTTAGCCGTGTGCACTTCATAGATGCACAACACCCCACGGTTGTCCATGGTGGCGACGTGGTTGAAGTCGGGCGCTATTGGCTGGATTTTGTTTATGTTCCTGCAAATACATTATGTCATTTATTTTCAAACGCATATGAAAGTATATTTGTATATATATCCTCACGCCTCCCCACATGGGTCCCCGAAGGGGTAGGCAGAGGTGTATAGGTAGTACCCACACACCCACTTTCAGTTAATTATACGGGCCAACGTGACGGATGGCGAGTCCATCGCCGTTACTCAAGCACGACTATACATATGCCTCTGAATTTCTTCTCAGACGTATGCAGTTTTCCTCTCGATGTTTTCTTTCACCGTACAGTACCTACTTAAGTTCAGAAAAACTCATTGGTACAGTCGGGATTCGAATTTCCAATGTTTGTGTCGCAGGCAACTTCTCGAACAACTCGTCCATCACGGCACATGATAGTATTTATGGTAATAAATGAGATGCTTCTTTTTCGACGTTTTATAAGTGCCCACTTCGGCCTATGTGAAATAAAAATATTTTGATTTTGATTTTGAATAATAAAATAGCAGTATATAATTGACTTGTCTGTCTGACTGTGTGTTTGTTTCAGCTAATCTCCGATAGATATGGTTGGACCTATTTCGAAGGGACTTTGATCAATATGGCAGAGAGCAAAGGGCTAATGATAAAAGGAGTCACTCCAACTGGACGCATTACGTGATTAGAACTTCAGCAATGATCGATCGACATTCTTGTGTAATGTTAGTCAGAGAGAGTACAAGCACATCGCTAGTACCTCTGTTTATAGGTGAAGAGCTGGATGTCAATCTTGTCCTCCGAGTCCCCGGTGAGCTTGTAGACGAAGCCGGAGTCGGTCCACAAGGCCCCCACGTCGGCCGTGGAGTTGGCCAGCAGCCGCGCCACGGGCTCGGCCGGCGCGTGCGTCCACGACACGCGCCAGCTTGCCTCCGCCTTCTTGAGGAACTGTCGATATATCATCGGACGGAGCATCAGCGCCGGGCCTGTCCCCAACATTCGAAGGGCTGGCACTCTAACGCCATTAGACGTCAAAGTTGGTATTATTATCGGACTTATGCATTTCATTTGCCACGACTATCAGACTTAAGCATTTAAGTTGGCATGACTATCAGACTTAAGCATTTAAGTTGGCATGACTATCAGACTTAAGCATTTAAGTTGGCATGACTATCAGACTTAAGCATTTAAGTTGGCATGACTATCAGACTTAAGCATTTAAGTTGGCATGACTATCAGACTTAAGCATTTAAGTTGGCAGTAGGGTACATCTGTCGCTTATAATTTTATGTAAAACTTACTCTCAGTACCCCGTCCGGTCCGTATATAAGAATCCCGTTGCCGAAAGAGCAGACACTGGGCTTGCAGGTGCCTTTCAGCTCCTCCGACCACTCCAGGTTGGTCACCATGCCTATGCCATCTGACAGCAGCTGTCAATAACAACGTGGAGGATAATCTAACAATCACTACCATTATTACAAAATAATGTTCATTTCGACATACGAAAGCATGACTGAAGAACGGTTGATAAAACATATATACATATAATCACGACTCTTTCCCGTAGGGGTAGGCGAGACTACTTCTTTCCACTTGCTACGATCCTTACATACTTGTTTCGATTCGTCCACTTTCATTAATAAAACATATAGATATACGTACGTAATACTTAAGTGTCTGGAGCAGGAGGCAGAGAAAAACCAGTTTTCAACTACCTATATCAAATCGATCGAACAATCAAAGACAAGTATATTAATTAGTAGGTAACCTAATCGTAAATTCATGACTGTCGTTTATTTATTTTGTTTATTATTATTTTACTTTAACGGCGATGGACTCGCCATCTGTCACGTTGGCACCTAATATACCTCTGGCGGAAAGTGGGTGTGTGGGTATTACCTATACACCTCTGCCTACCCCTTCGGGGACATTAATTAAAGGTACCTATATAAATGCTCGACCAGTCATCCGCAAACAAATTACGTTCAGGGCTTTGGTCCAAGAATGGTGAGGGTATCGTGTATGAAAAAAGTACGAACTGATGAATTTCGATGAAGCAAGAGAGTAAGAGTGTTGATGTAAAAGGTAGCCAGTAGCAAAATATCGTGTTCGAAAGTTCACATGTGTTTACGGGTAGATAAATAAATAAATACCGTGGGACAATTCCACACAAATTGACCTAGTCCCAAATTAAGCAAAGCTTGTGTTATGGTATCTAGACAATGATATATTTACTTAAATATAGATAGATATATACGTAAAAAATAGGACATCCAAGACTACTATTATTATGCGTGTGTGGGTATTACCCATACACCTCTGCCTACCCCTTCGGGGACCCTTGTGGGAAGGCGTGAGGATATATATTATTATATCCAAGACTAAGGTACAAATGTTCGTGTTAATCACACAAATATCTGCCCTCAGCGGGAATCCAACCCGCGACCTCAAGCTTCGCAGTCAGGAGCTCTAACCACTAGAACAAACAGATGGTCGTCAAATGAGTAATGTCGTACACTGTAAAGGTTGGCGTTAGGGTCAATAGCGTAGAGCTGCCCCTCGTTGCTCCAGCAGAGCCCCACGAGCGGGGGCTCGGACACCTCCCACCCGGTCGCTTCGGGCTTGACGCGCTTCATCATGAAATTCTTCTTGAAACACTGCGCCACTTCCCACACGATCAGGCCTTCGCCCCAGCACTCGCACACCAGCAAGTGGCTGCGGCTTGCCCTGGGCATAACAGGAGAGTCAACCATCAGTGAAATGACACCATTTTCAGGAATATTTACATGAGTCGCCTGTAGGAGTCCTAAGTCCTAAGTCGACTCACGAATGTTACGAAGATTATAGAACAGCGTCAGATTAAGTCAGCGCGGGGACTGTATAAAATTTGATCAAGGGCCCTTGGAGTGTTATGAGCTAGCTTTATGGTATTAAATGAAACAGAGCAGTGATATGGCTAGAAAATAATAATCATTCATTTGAAACACTTAGATACAAATTCTATTCAGATACTTTTTACGGTCAGAAAGTATTGGTGACCGTGACTCTTAAATGGGAGTGGGAAAGCGAGTCAAATAAGACGACCCAACGATATAATCAAAAGCTTTGTGCGATTAATAGTGAATGTCAGATTTTCATGGTATTAAAGCTTACATGGTATTAAAGCTTAAGAGCCGTGGTGGCCGAGTGGTTTGAGCAGTTGCCTGCGACGCAAAGGTTGCAAGTTCGAATCCCGACTGTACCAATGAGTTTTTCTGAACTTAAGTACAGTGATTAGTCACACTACGAGCTTTACGGTGAAGGAAAACATCGAGAGGAAACCTGCATACGTCTGAGAAGAAATTCAAAGGCGTATGTATTGTCGTGCTGGAGTAACGGCGATGGACTCGCCATCTGTCACGTTGGCACCTAATATACCTCTGGCGGAAAGTGGGTGTGTGGGTATTACCTATACACCTCTGCCTACCCCTTCGGGGACCCTTGTGGAAAGGCGTGAGGATATATATTATTATAAAGCTTACATATAGATCTGGGACCTCCGTGTTACACCAGTAGGCATGGACAGGAGCCGCTGGTTAGTCCGCCAGTTCCACACTGAGATCATGTAGTTGGGGAATCCGCTGAAACCCGCCACTAAGTCGCACTCCATCATGCACAAGCCTTTGTATCGGTTCACATCATTGTCTGAAAGACGACCTTTATTTAACAAAATTCCTTACAGCCAAAAGTGTTCACATTTCCGTTAGAATATTTTACCTTTCAGCTCCGAAAGAATGTTGAAAGATGGATATGTGACGATAAATATTCTGGCGTGCTTCACTTTCTCGGCAAATGCGAAAACTTGCGACTTATACCCTGAAATAATATCCTTAAGGTTTAATATTGAAACATTCTTGCTGTCTGCATGGAGAGCAAACCTGTGAGCATCAATTAAAACAGTTACCTACTTCACTAATGCTTAGCACTCGTCAGCGACGAGATTATTAATATGTACCTATGATATTTTATTTTAATTGGATTTAAATTGAATCTAATGTAAATGACGCAATGTAAAAAACTAACAGGCCGAGTCCCTAAAGGGGTAGGCAGAGATAATAGCACGTCAGTTCCAAAATAACATAAGAACATCAAGTAATAGACATAAATTTGCATCTATGAATAAATTAATAGATGCAAATTTTGTTATTGCTATTTAAAATTAGATATATTTTTTATTTATTAAGGATCAGAAAACGGGTACAAATAAATTTGCGATAATGCCTGCAGTAGCATAAAACTGTGTCACAGACATTAACATTTATCTCTAGAAGAGAGGTGTTACAGAGTTCCTAGTTAACGCAATTAAACTGAAAATTATATTAACAAGGATCATTGATTACTGAATTAGGGTATGAGTATGTATATGTGTGTGTGTATAGAAGTGTATGTATGCATGTGAGTGTGTGTTTGTGTGTGTCCACAGCGCAAACAAACACGTAATGATTTATTTACAAGAAAAACGCGTCGGATATCGTCAACCATTTTTAACGCTCCTATTGGTCATTTTCACATGCGAACGGCACGCCCCATTCGCCGGCCCCGCCCAATTTCTTTATTGTCGCTTATTTGTATAACATCCGCATCCGCATGAAAATCCGCATTGATTATTGCGGATGCGGATGTCAAAATTGATGCGGAAGCTCCGCATTTGCGGATGCCGATGCGAATATTCGCAACATCCCTGGTGTGTTTCCCTGTGCGCATTGTATTAGTTGTATTTTGGGAAACTTAAAAAATGTCGATATTAAGGGATGAAGTACATATGTTAGTGTTTTATGTTACAAACTTTACAGATTTACAGTATCTTCATGTGAAAGGTTCATAAGCCAATTAACAATTTTCCTTTTTGTGTTAAACATATTACAATGCCAAACTCTATTAAGAAAAAAGAAGACTCTATTAAGCAGATCATTGAATAATTGCTGCACACTATTGCTAATCAATAAAGTTAAAACTTAAAAAGTACACAAACCTAATCCGTATGAGAGATTTAAACAGTATTAAAGTACAAACTTCCAATTACATCTGACTTTTTAAGTTCAATCCCACTTGTTAATAGAAATGGAATAGATGAGATTGGGTTACTGCATATAGTAGAGAAACCTGAAATTAAATAATAAATTTGCCAACCTGAAACAACATCAACTCCATCGCCACTCTGCTCATTGTTGGCCACATAGACCAACTCAGAATTAGTCTTAAGGTTCAGAAACACAATGTAGATATCATGACACACCACCAACACATCTCTGCCCACAAATGTCATGAAATCCAACCTTTGAGGAATAACCCACCTGAAATCACAAATTATTAGGTACATCCAGTTGCTATTTTTTAATAAAAACTCATAATTCTCCTTAAGCAATAAAAATACCCCTGATTGTGATTGGGCATGGGTTGTAGGGTCAAGTGTCAACCCATGCCCAACAAATGAAAATTTCTTGTAAGACTACTGATGCGATTCCTGCATGTATATGCAAGAATAGCACCCTGCCATTATAATTATACTGTACAAAGCTACAAGGTACCCTATGGCTTTGGTGAGAATATAATATGACAATAAATATTAAATATGAATGCGGATGAAGCGAAAGACATCTGTAAGGGGATAGAACTGGCGTTTTACCCGCCCTGCCTACCCTATGAGGGACTTGGCGTGATCATATCTATGGAAATAAGGAATCTTTTTTTTTACATTTTTTTTTCCAATATTAATTACATTTTGATCTTATGTGTCTCCATTAACCCTTACTGGATCTTAAAAGTTTGGAATTGCATTGTTACATGTCAAGTGTAAGTAAACTGTTGTGTGTAAGTCGTTAACAAAATTGTTAATGCACAATAGCTGAAATAAAAACCATTTTATATAGCCAAAATCGCTATATAAAATGGGATAAACTTACCATACTTTTGGTTTTAGTTCATTATCATTTGCAGTGTTCTCATCTGTTTGCTCACTATTTATTGAACTACCCTCAGCCATGTTGTAGGATATAGAAAACTTTCTTTAAACTCGGTTTATTTTATCATGTGCACTAAGTACAGCGTCATTTAATATAAAATAATACCAAGTGGTCCTTGAATAATACGATTTTGTGGGAACCTAGCAACATAATAAACAAATTTAACCGTCATGTTACTGTTTCAAATTTTAAATTACCAATATAATTTTGCAGTGTGATTTGATTCTGTACGCAAATAGTGTTGTTCGCAGAATCGATCAAATCTAGTCTACATACTAATCTGTCCAATCTGTTATTTAAACTTATTCACGAGCGCAGCCATAAGATTTATTTCATAAGTAATGATTTTATTCAGTTTCTTTTATATTATAAGCTCTCAGTTTTTTAAATAGAGTATACAGAACTCATTTTTCTAGATTCTAGAAATATTTTAGATCAGTTTAGTAGTTTTAAGTTTATTCATTACAAATATGTAATTTTTAGTTTGATAAGACAAACAATCACACCGTTTCTTTATATAATTAATTTAATTTAGAAGACGCGAACCCGCAAGCGTAAAACGGACCGTGCTCTAAATGTCAGTCGAGTAGTCAAAACTATTAATTTACCCTCAGAACAATAACTAAAGAATAGAAGTAAGGTATTAATAAGAACTGTTGACAGGTTGGATGCACTCTTTTGTCTTATGAACTAAACGCTGTGCTAAAAAGAGTCAGACATATCACTATAGCTTCCAAATTCACAGGGTTGTACCCGGGTTGGCTATACAATGTATCTATTGTGCAATATGTCATTTTTGCGTAGTGTGTGGCATTATATCGAACTAAAAATATTTGTTATCGATAATTGTTTTACAATAGGGTTTTACGTACATAGCACCTTTGTTTTTTATAGCTCAATTTGACAACCGCTATTATGGAAGATATCTTTTATATTTTTAAGGTTACCCAAACGGTAGAAACGGGACCCGCTTCACGAGACTCCTCTGGTCGTCCGTCTATCCCCAGGCTATATCTCATGAACCGCACAGCTATACAACGTGTTAATGAATAAGCACAAAACCTGAAATTAGTTTGTTCAGAATCGAATCCACAAATAAAAAATAGGGGTCAAATTTTATATATATATAAATATATCCTCACGCCTTCCCACAAGGGTCCCCGAAGGGGTAGGCAGAGGTGTATAGGTAATACCCACACACCCACTTTCCGCCAGAGGTATATTAGTGCCAACGTGACAGATGGCGAGTCCATCGCCGTTACTCAAGCACGACTATACATACGCCTTTGAATTTCTTCTCAGACGTATGCAGGTTTCCTCTCGATGTTTTCCTTCACCGTAAAGCTCGTGGTGTGACTAATCACTGTACTTAAGTTCAAAACTCATTGGTACAGTCGGGATTCGAACTTGCGACCTTTGCGTCGCAGGCAACTGCTTGAACCACTCGGCCACCACGGCTCTCAAATTTTAACAAAATTTAAAAAATATTACGCTATAATTAAATTTGCTTAACTCTATCAGAGGCGAATGTGCTATCTAAATTAGCTACTAACCTACTCATACACGTGCATGCATACATTGGATTCTTGCAATCAGCGTGTGTAAATACATAACGTTTCCAGAAATCCAACAACAAAAAAAAAAGGCTAATAGGTATTGTAAGTAATCTGCGATTTTTTTTAACTATTTTCTATAATTCTTTTATAATAAAAATAAGTTGGGGTGTCTGAGGTTTTGTGCTTTTTAATAATACATTGAATATGAACATTTTACCTTTATATTTCTGTGACGAATCGTTATAGTTAAGACAGTTGAAATGATCATGTATTTCTGTTGCCGCTATAACAACAAATACAAAAAACAGAATAAAATAAATATTTAAAAGGAGAGAGGATGGTAAAACAAGGGATAATGTTATTCAAAACACTGTATATATATTTAATTAGTTGTATTGTTTTTGTCAAAAACGTTCGATTTTTTTCTTTGGGTTTCGCTTTCGCTACATTTTTTGTAACATGGTGAATACTTATTTTTAAATATGCATGACAAATAGTTGTTATTAACAAATTTTTTTTAAATCCTTTTTGTATGTTGTAGAAACATGATCTGGTAAAATGTTTAGAGCACGATTTTCTTTTCTGCCTTTTATTTTAGAAGATAAATCCGTTCTTGAGATTGCATCTAGCCACTTTTTTCTTAAAGCAACATCCTCAGGAATTCTGAAATCAATAGTATAAAGCAAGTTAAAGCATTACTGTTTTTGTATAATCTATTGATTATGTAACTGATACCCTGTATATTTTACTAACTCAAATTAATAAATCGGTTCCCAGTAGAATTCAAATATAGATTAGCCGTACCTATAATGCTATTAGAATGGATTGTGGCAGAATACAGTACAGGAACACTTTTTATCCTATAGTTACCGTACAAGGCGTATAAGAGATATATTGTAGTCAAAATCAATACATATATGAACAGGCTAAGCCACTGAGTCAAAAATTCAGTATTTAAATTTTCATTGTGGTATATCCTAACGCAATAAACATCTACTAAGGAAAGATATCCGGAAATTCCCAGTGGTAAAGGCTTATTATAAAATCTAAGCGGGACGTTCCACATAATTATATCGATACTTTACACTAGCAGTTGGGACATCACTATCACACAATGTAAACATACAGAATAACTTTCTTAAACGGTTGTATTTTAACATTTCGGGCACATTTATAGCAAAAATAATGGAATCTTACATTAATAATATCATTTAATCACTACGGAAAACTTTCACAAAAACTTAGTCATGAAAAACATCTTACCGATGGAATTTCAAAATCTCACGCTCATTTTCTTTCTTGGAAGCGTGTGAACTGCAACCAGGAACATAACAGGGCATTTTTCACTTCAATCGCAATGATCAAAACTATTAATAGTTTCGAAATAGGTTCAAAAATAATATTTAAACACTGAGAGTCACTACAACTTGCGATGAGACGCCATGTAAACATTATACGTCAATATATGAGAGCTACTTTATCCTGACGCAATCATACACTGTGTCTTACTTTTTAATTTGTCTGTAGTATATTGGGACTTTTGGGACCTACAAGTACATAGCCCTGGTACAACCTTACAAAAAAAGAAAGTGACGGAACTATGTTTGCCTCTTTTTAGCACAGCGTTTAATATATATGACGAAAGAGTGCATCCAACGTATCAGCAGTTCTTATCAATACCTTACTTCTACGCTTTAGTTATTATTCTGAGAATTTACCATAGCAATTCATGAATGGGTCGGGAAGTGATTTGATGATTAATACTTCGAATTATTGATAAGAAACAGTGAAAATAAAAAAGAAATGTGTTAAGTTAGTCAAAGTGCGCCATTACTTTTAAAAATGTGAAATACGAAAAAGAGTACCAGTACTATTTCCAACATGTAAGTTAATTTATTGTGCGTAGCGCTATAATCGACTTGTTTATATTCGATTTTCGATAATGCTCTAGGGTGTTATTTATATGAATCTTTATTGAAATATTTACAATTATACAGGGATAATTACACCGGTCCCGTGGACTATCCGGTAGCACAAAGATGGAATTCTTCGGCGATAGATTTCGCGGAGATCACAATGGATCGGAACTTTGCCCTTCTTCTGGTTTCCCTAATATCGGCGATTTTGTGGGTCGTCTATATAACTTACTACAATAGCCGACTCCTTGGGTATATTCTGACGAGATTGATCAATAAGTTCTACTTCCAGGATGAGAATTTCAAAATTGGTAAGATAACTAACTAATTAGGACCATTGTTTATTAACCAACCTTGTTTAGTACTATTCATTTTAAGTACCCCAGTTTAAGTGATTTTCTTCTCATTGTACTAATCATATAAATCTACATAATTAGTAATAAGAGCTTAATTTCTGTACAGCTTGGCAAACTGTGTGAATTAACTTTGATTTAATTATGAACATGAAAATGAAATAAATGTAATTTTATATTTTCTCCTATACCTTTATCTTGAGTTGTCATTGTTTGATTCATGTCACTATGTATAGCAATCATAACTGAGTTCCATTTAATTATATAAAAGGAATATCCCTACAACTTACATACATCACCCATATTAAATGATACAATGACTATATTACAATGTGATATTATAAAGTTAAACTCATTAAAAAAATTCTTCTTGTAAAAAATATGTGAAGTAATAAATATTTTATTCATGTCTTTCAGGTTCATTCACGCTTAATGCCCTATCTGGGAAGATAATGTTCCGAGACATTGTGTACATCAATTATGACTATACACTACGAGTTCAGGATGGTTACTTGATATTCAGATGGTGGCGTTCCTATGTGCCCAAAGATGTTTCAGAAGGTGAGTTGCACAAGCTAAATAGATTAAACGATGTGTAAAACCATTGCTATCCTAAAAGAAAGCTACAACTATGGCAGACAAAAGAATGGTTAAATATCTTGCCGCAGATCAAGAGACAGTTTATATAACTATAGGAAGTCCTGAATATATACATATATGCAGGACTTCTTCTATATATATATATATACAGGACTTCACACAAGGTTCCCAAAAGGGTAGGTACAGATTTATATACATGATCTATCCCTATTGCTCAAGCACAACTATACATACGCCTTTGAATTTCTTCTCAAAGATATGCAGGTTTCTTCTCCATGTTTTTTAACCATACAGCTTGTGGTGTGACCCATCACTGTACTTAAGTTCAGAAAACTCATTGGTGCAGCCTGGACTGTAATCATTTTGTGACTCAACATTATTTAGCAAAAAAAAATATTCATGTGAGCATTACAAAGGTTTGTCCCAAAATCGCAAATTTGTGTAAGCATCTTTTTCAAATTGGATCTTAAATTGCTAATCAGTCAATCATCAGTAGATAGAGAAGAATATTACTTACTTACATACAATTATTTAACATTACCAAACTACTATTAAAACATCACAGCTAAGGAAAATGTATTGTTGCTTTATTGTATCAGAGGTGAGCAATTGATGTGCTATGTATGCTGCCTTTCGCTTATCAATTACATACAATGCATAACATTTCCAATGTGAGGTTAGTCATAGTTACATGCTTTGTCTAAAACAGATTGATTTGCGAGAGAGGGATATGTATTTATAGGAAACAATGTTAGGGGAAAGATTGTGCTTCTTGAAACTAATATGGAAATTGATATGGAAAGAAATATTATGGAATTATTCCTTGCAAAAAGTCTTAGAGAAAGTACACAAGTTTAGAGATCATCTGCAACTTAGTATTATGAAAAAATTACAGCTTCCTTGATACCAAGTTAAGTCAAGGAAGCTGTTATTTGATTCATTCATTTTGACCATTAATTTATTTCAGATTTATCACACTCCGACACGCGACTATCCATAATGCTCAATGGTTTTGAATTGCACTTTTACAATCGATGCGATCTCTACAACGAACTCGAAAAAATATTTGGCCTCGAGCCTGTTATAAAGCAACAAGACGACGATGACTCGACCGACAGAGATAAAGCTATGAACGACGCTAACGAGAAAAGAAGACGGGCACAGGACACTGTCAGGTCAGAGGCGGCTATGGCAAGGACATGGCGCGATCTCATTCCAGTTATAAAGATTGACATATGTACAGGAAGGATAGTATTCGGAAATCGTCTGGTGCCCACTACGTTGTCTATCAGTGTGGAAGAATCACATGTAGTCTATAGTACAAAGCCCCCGGCATCGAGCTTGGATCACTTGATGCACTTCGTCAAGGCTAAAGCGGAGAATTGTAAGGTGATACTCGCGCCCAGCCCCAATTACACATCTATGGTGGACGAACCACCCCGATACATGGGGGAGGGTTTTGTGGTAATGAGCTCAAACTACATCGAAGTTTACTTCTACATGGATGAACCAGGCTTAGTGCCGGAACAGCCTGTGCTGCTTCAGTTGGCTAACGGGGATATAGTGGAGTCGGCGCCGCCGATTTGGGGAGTCGATATCAAATGCGGAAAAGGGACGGATTTCAGCTACGGTCCTTGGGCGGATAGACAGAGGGACAATCTTTTCAAATTCTTTTTCCCACCAAATTATAAGAATTTAGAAGTGACTCCTCAGCCTAAACCTGGAGATAGACGACAGATGCAATCCTTCGACATCAGACTCTCAACACTCAATGAAGCCACTATTGATATTCTTTTCACGAAAAACAAAGAAACGAATGCAGTCCATATTAATATTGGCGCAGGATCGTATTTAGAGGTGACGTTGCCTTGGATTGTCTTGCAAGATGGTTACACAACCAAAATCACTGGTCAGCTGTTGCATTTGGAAGCAACAACCAGTCTACAGTACAGAAGCTTAGCAGAGAGTGAAACACTCGAGTACACAGTCAAATGCCATTTTCCATTGGTATGGAATCACCACCAATGTTGGCAACTTGGCCTGACTGGATGCAAGGCGACTGCTCACCTCGTGTACACACACATAGACTTCTTCCAAGATCTCATTAACGATTGGTCGAGCAAAGCTCGTCCGGACATACTACACTTTGTTCCATATACTTGGAAAATATCCTTGCTTCTCAAAGAATGCGAAGTAGTAACAGTTAGCAACCAGTACAACTGGATAGATTGTAGTTCTACCAACCAGGAAAACAACCACGTCGCTTTCTGTGGCGACTTACTAGACGTGTCTTTCGACTTGCCTTTCGTCGACTTCTTGCCTGATGTTATACCGCTCAAGATTTGGGTTCAAGGCGAAGCAGTCGATATGAGCCTTTATTTACCTGAAGTGAACACATCGCGGCTACTTTTGCTGTCTATAGACAAGAACATGAAATTGGTTCCGTGCCGACTGAAAGCTTCGAAGTGGAGGCGGAAATGCGTAAAATCTCAGGGTTGGGTTGACTGTTGGTCTGTACCGATAGTTGCGCTCAGCGTTAGGTATAACTACCATCCGATACCACCTTTGGGACCCGAGCCCCAAGCAGACATCACAACGCCTGAGAAGGAAGAGATTCTCTTGTCCCCAATGAGGATACCCAGAATGGCCAGGAAACAGCCCCAGATGAACTGGGCGATTGATGGAAACAAATTTGATCGAACTACGCTCCCTCCAGATAAAGTGAGCTTGGAACTCGAAGTAGGACCTTCAATACTCTTGGCTTACGGGACTATAATAACAAGTTTCATGAATTTATTAGAAAATATTTTTGGAGAAGACCAAACTTTCACAGACATGCAAAAATCGCCGAATGTTGAACCGTTCTTTTGGACATCCGAAAACACTGCCAAAATAAACGAGAAAAGCAGTATCCATCAACACACTGAAATATCCATTGATGATTCGACCGATTCGTGCAAAGGTCCCTTCGATCCACGAAAGTGCCGGCCCTTAGATGTGACCGTGTCCATCATTATTCATGACATTCAAGCACATTTGGTCAAAAACTGCAGTGAAAACGAACCGCCTTGTCCGGTGGTCTTAATAGAAAGGTTTGGGTTTGAAATGGACAAGAGTTTCAGGGAAACGAAATTGCAGCTGCTTCTAAGCCCTTCGATATTGGTGTCATCAAACAACCTGTCACGAACCAATCCTGTCAATTCGGGAGCTCTGTATCAAGGGCATCTGATGCTATCATCATTCCAGCTAAGAGGGAATGGGTTCTTCAGTGATGCAAATCGTTCCGTTGAAGAGGAAACTGTGGAATATGCTTGGAAGATGGAGCTTCAGTTAGGCCAGCTAACAGGCCGCTTGACGCTCCCTCAGCTCTACCAAATTATATCATCTTTGGAAACGTTCTTACTACTCATATGTGACAAAGAAAACGAACTCGTTCCACCGAATTCCGCGAAACAGTGTCTTCATGGACTGAATAATGTGATGTGCCCGGAAACGGATTTCGCTCTGAAATACCGCTGTCCGACGGCAAATGAGATTAAATACAAGATGATTCGCGTGGCAATCGACGTCATAGACATTTATATTGCCGACGTGAACACGACCCTACAAACATGCATAACGCCGCTGAGACTGAGTTATTGCAATCTGCACGGCTCAGGGTTTGGCACGGGCGTGACAGGGTTGATACCGAGCATAAAGTTGGCGTTGTACACCCAAACTAACATGCAAACGAATTCACATCACCATTCCAATGGCAGCAACAGTAGCCAGACCAAACAGACAGAAAGTGAGAGCTGGGTGGGCGTTGGTTCAGTTACTCTCGGTCCATTGTTAATCGAGGCTGCGTCCTCCTTACCTCAAAGTCCAAAGAACCTTCATTTGGTTCAGCAAAAGTTCCTAAGGTTACATGACGAGAAGACGAAGAGATTGTGGTTCATGTGGCCGAATGAAGGTAAGACGTCGCAGTGTGGATGTACTGGAGGTTGCGCTTTCTTCGGCTCTAACAGAAATGGTCCCAATTTCTTCAAGCCCAGCTCCTCAGATCTCAATGATGGCATCAACGTTGCTGTGTTTAATATAATCGATACAGTTCCGGGAGAGTACGGATACGGGCAGAGCTTGCTCCATCATGGACAACTGGTATTCCATACACCGCCGTACAACAATTTGAATGTGTGCTTGCAGCCAACTAACGTATCCACTTTAATCCCCTCTCCTCTGCCCCAAAACTTGAACAAGTCCCCGCAGAGCACAGAGCGGCGAAGCTTGACCCGTCGGTTCTCCTACACGAGCATGAGCAAAGGGAGCAACAACATCCTGGTCTCAAGCACTAAGAGTGACGTTCCGTATGCTCGCTTAGTTGACTCCACTGTACCCCTGGGGACGTCGAAAATTGACAGCGATTCTAAGCTCAACAAGAGTATACTAAACGTACCGCAGATGGAAAGCAGCGTCTCGGATTCCAAGTTAGCTTTGAGCTGTGGGGTGAAAGACGCAGGCAAGAAACCAGGTCAACCTGACAACGAAGTCGTGGTCCCGCCCAAAGTGCCAGCTAGACCTTCAGTGGCAGTTTCAGAGTCGCATTACTCTTTGAACTCCCAAGTTCCGACTGAGGATGTTCTACCTCATACAGTCCAAAGAACCATGTCTATTACCAGCGAAAATCATTCAGAGGCTTTCTTCTCTGCTGATGAAGATATGTTTCCCAGTCGATCCTCGAGCTTAAAGCATTCCTTCGGCAGTCGCCACAGCAACCATAAGGACAAAAGCTCTTTCGGAATCAATGACATTACTAACGAGAAATGGTCCAATACGATACCGAGATCGGAATTAGTCGATGCGCCGGATACGATAAGCAATTTGAGTACGGGTGCTCATCCGGACTCTGAGAGTGGGTCCGTGTCATCGACCTCGTTTATTTCGGCGATATCCTCTCAAGAGGACATGACACTAGTAAATCTACACATGCAGACCAACAAGCCCATAGTGGATTCGCCATTACTCATGGCTAGTTACATGCATAATTTGCCACAGTATAAATGTTCCAATTGGGCCTCTTGTTCCCTGCCCAGCGGTAGTGATGTCTTTACCTTGCCGCTGTTCAAGAGAGCTGACGACGGTACTCTAGTATATGTTGGTCAAAAATATTTGCCTTGTTTCGAACCGCTGGGCAAAGTGAATTTAATGAAGCTGATTGCAAAGAAGGATGGACATAATAGTCAGAATCAGCAAGGTCCATATTCGAATATGCCCCAACATTTCAACTCGCAAGTCAAAGCCCACCCGTATCCCCAGGGCTGGTGGGATGTGCAACCCAACGTGCAAGAAAACCAGGAGAGCGCAACCGAAAAGAGTACCACGCCAACGGCAACCACGGCGAGTGACACCAAAAGTGGCGTGTTCATCAGATTGCGTGGGGAAATCGACGTAATGCTGACACCATTAGTCCTTGAAAGTACTCAAAAGTTTGTCGAGTCTTTGACCCCGGTTCTAGCAAACATACATCCAATCACAGTGATAAATCACTTGCGATTACTCTGCATATCGTCTGTAGAGAGTTCCAATGTGCTGAAACAAAAGCAACACGTCCAGAATTGGCTTCCTCAGATGCAGTCGAGAAATCAATCGAGCATTGTAATTGACAAAGATGACAAATGCAAGCTGGCGACAATACCACACTCGAACGTGTACGAGGAGACCATTTGCGAACAGCTCCAAGCGACGGTAACTGTTCCTAAGGTTAATATCATCTTCATACAGTCTTCAGTGGTAGAAGACATGATATCTTTCTCTGCATTGGACAATATCCAAGACTTGACTTGTGTCTCTTTGTTCGGTGTGTCTGTTGAAAACATAATTGCGAAGTACGTGAGCTCCAAGAAAACATTAGAATCAGTGCAGCTCTATTATCGCCCTACGTTAAGGGCTTTGGGAAGTAAAAAGACTTTTGGGATCATGAAGGGGCCGAGGTCTTTAATCTCGCAGGCTACCGGCAGAAAGAGAGGGCCTGAAAAGGGGGAACCAGTTTATATAGAGACGTCCCAACAGCAATGCGAAGACACCACGGTTACGTTGAACGTTGGTAAGTAGCAGTTCACAATGTTGTATGAGCTCATGGGACATTTCAACGGATTCAAAACTCACACTTATCTTTATGCAGGTAAAGTCCACGGTCAGTTACGAAGGATACGAAACGAATCTTCGCAGTTGAAGGACGCAACGATTACCGGCATTCCGTGTCAACATTCCAAAGTTTCGTTCAAGTTCGTCAGAGTTGACTCTGCTGTCAAGGGTGGCGATACCGTAAGTTATTACGATAATCTATGATCTGCAGTCGATCATGATAGATTTATTTCATAATTCTTATTGTTCACAGAGTTCCCAGAACGGTACGACTGACCCTCAAAAGGACAGCTCCATAGGCTACATAATGTTCGAATGTGGCCTCGAAGGAGTCTGCATAAAGGTATCCAAGCACTCCCAATCCCAGAAGGCTAACGAGGAAAAGAAACCCGTGAGGCCCGACAACGAGAGCTGCAGAGAATCCGTGAAGTCCGCTGAAGAATTGAAGCCAGATAAAACTGCGAAGAGTCATAGAACTTCTGGCATCGAGGAGTTGTTCAGGAAAAGGGAGTCGAATTCGAAGCCGAGCACGCCTAATTTGAGCAACGCCCAGCCGCCGCCGGTGCCTCCGGCGCCTCCCGAGCCCACCACCCCCGGACCCGAGGAGCCCTCCTACGACAGCAACACGACCATAGTGCCCGTCAAAGATAACACGAACACGTCATCCTGTGCCATAGACTTGAAGGTAGTGTGGTTCAACTTTGCGGCACCGCCGCGCACTCCTATCACGAAGAAGATAGATTACACGAGGTTTGTAATGCTAAGAAATAAATTCTTAAGTTTGTTTTTGTATTCTTCAACTCTTTTTTTTCTTTCTATTGTTCGTTAGACTGGATTGGAACCTGCTGAGTACCGCGTCCCCCGCCATCAACGCGTGGATGAACCCGTGCAACCGCCTCGGCATCCGCGTGGTGGCGCTGTACCGTGCGCACGCGCGCCGCCTCACCGCCACCGCGGCCAGCCTCATGGCCGCCGCGCTCGACCTGGCGCCGCACCACACGCTGCCCAAGGTCACTGCCCATCTGCTCTAGCCCCCCCACCTGTACCGTGCGCACGCGCATCCATACCCTATTACAATGATAAATGTGTTTTTTTTGAGATAATTTTTGCCACGGAAATAGATTATTATATTAATGTTATGCTTATTTTACGCAGAGTCGGTACGGTCGCCACACGCCGATGACAAAGCAGCTGCGGGAGGAGCCGTCGCTGCAGCTGTGCGCCGTGCTGCTGCGGTACGCGCTGCAGGCCGACGCCGCCGCCGTGCAGGCCGACCTGGCCGAGCGGCACCTGCCGTCGCTCTCCACGCTGCGCAAGGTACCTAGCCGCCCCGTGCAGGCCGACCTGGCCGAGCGGCACCTGCCGTCACTCTCCACGCTGCGCAAGG
>JACCPG010004250.1:0-10890 GCA_016069955.1 Drepana arcuata | reverse complement strand
GATTAAATTAATATGGATGAAGAGGAAGAGCTCAAGAAAAAAAAGGCACAGTCACGGGATGCTGAAAGAAATTATGTCTATTATTAATTAATTTATTAAAATTTCCCACAATTTACAAAGTATCATAAACTAAAACTACCTATACACTGTGGGGCAAACAACAGACTAATGATGTCATTATCAGCAAGAGAAGTCCCAGAGTCGGGTATAGGCAAATAGTAAGAAAACACATACCATAAAACCTTCTTCAGCTCCAGAAATATCATCACTTCCTGAGCTTCCATTCTTTATCAGTGTTTGGTTAGTTGGACTGACATCTTCAGCAGTTGTTGGTACTTCGGGTTGTCGCGGAGGAGAATAAAGTCGAGGTAACCCGAGTCGCTCAAGCTCTTGAATACGCCTTTGTAACTGATCTATGATTTCGTCACGTTTCCTCACTTCGTTTTCTAAGTTATTAAACCTGCAATATTTAAAAAGAAAATTTTATATCTCAAACCTAAACACCAAAACAGAATAGGAAGGGATAAAATGATTCATCTCTAACTAGGTATGTTGACTTGTTTTTATAACTGACAGAACAACTCATTTTTTTTTTTATAAATTTATTCTGAATGTGAAACATTTGAAACGCCTTAAGCACCAATGATGTATTATATATAAACTGAGGTAAAACCTCATTGTTAAGCACCATGAAATCCAAATTTGAAACGAAACCTATTCGGGAATACGCTGTGAAAGAGAGTTATGACAAAATACACCTGATCAAAGGCTGATAGATTGAGATCAAGACAAAAAAGATAAAGCTAAAAAACATAGACGAAACTGAAATTGTACATATAATATAGGATATCAGTAGGATAACTTACATGTCTGCAAACTTTCCTTGAACCTCATTGTAATGCCCTTGTATTACTTGTTTGATCGCTATAACAACTTCACCAATATATTCCTGATCTTCAAGAGAAGCTGCAAAGTAGTATGACAAAAATATTAATGCATGAAAGGTTAATATAAAAGTTAAAAAGTAATTATTCAGTATTACCTCTTAATAATTTCCTTTGGTTAGCCACAGCCGATATTAAAGAAAGCTTAGGTTTCTCTGAAGGCACATTTATCTCATCAGGCCTTAAAGTATTTAAATTGTACATAGGGTCTATATTTTGTTGGAGTTCGTATTCTGCTCTTATATTAAGTTCATAATCTTGATTACAGGCCACAGTATCATCAGCTGATCTTGCTATTTGATTTTGAGGATATACCGTTTCAAGTATTTCAAGTTCATTTATTTGTGGTGGTGATATTTGAGGAAAATGTTTGATATTAACTTTCGGGAGTTCAAATACGTCATTATCTATATCTACATCTATAGGAACACTGGAAGGAGGAGATGCTAAAGTGTGTCGATGGAAAGTTACACTTTTGGCAAATTTGGAATGCCTAGCAGCATATCCTTCCAAAGTTGGTGCTCGAATTAATCTTTTTAGTTCGTTACTTCTCTCTGGACTCTCAACTGGTGTAACGTCTTCCGATAATTTCTTCAAAATTGACTTTAGTGTTCGCCGTTCTAAAGTTTCATTCGATTCATGACTACCTATGGAATCTATTGATTTTCGTTTAAATTTTCTTTTATCCATAGTGCTCCCTTCGGAATGACTCCTTGTTAATGTGTCGCAAAGTAAATCTTCTGATGAACCAGCGCAGTCTAAACTAGAACTGCGAATCTTTACAACTCGTTCTAACTCAGCTAGTTTTTGTCGTTCATTTAAAATTTTTAATTTTTTCACAAAAGGTAAACCACCGTACTCGGGTGATAAGTCATCTATTGACCTATATTTCTTCACCCTTGGCAGTAGCAGGCCTGGTGTTTTACACTCTGTTGGTTTCAACACATTATTGTTTTTCTTTGGAGACAAACTTAATAAGTCTAATGATTTTTCTTGGACGGCTTCCAAAGGGCCTGTTAAACAAATCTTAGGTTTATCTTGCATAGCACTATCATTATTGATTTCAATATTATTATTGTCTATTTTTACAAGCTCCGCCGTAGTAATTTTAGGCACGCTTATATGTACATCTACTTCCACTATACTACGTACACTCGTATCCTTAACAACTTCAGACTCCTTTTTCTCATCTTGGCTAGGCTTATTTTGACTTTTCGACTCACCTAATATAGCTGCCTTTTTTAGTTTATTCCACGGCTTTTTACTTTTGGCATCATCTTTATTTTCTACTGTTTGTACAGGTGCTATTTCAATTGAAATCTTTTCTAGAGATACCGGCATACTTTTTTCTATTGTTGAGCTTTCTTGATCTTTCTGAACGTTTCCTCCTTGTAATAACTTTAACTTATCCCTGAACGTAGTTCCCACAGCCTTTGCTGGTGATTTGATCTTACTGACGACTGAGTGCGGTATTGAGATTAGGTTACTCTCAGTTTTTGGTGTAGGTTCAACGACTGCCGCCGGTTTTTCACTATTATCTTTGCTAAGCGGTTGACATACAGCGGTACCATCGCTTTGTACCTGTAATATTTTATCTCTAAAGCTAACTTTCGGCCGAGAGGTACCGTCACTCGAACCTGAAGAATTTTTCCTTGAAGTTTTTGCTGTTGGGCTTTGCAGTTTTCCCGGGGAGCTCGATTCTGAACCTTTTCTGATTGGGCTCAAGGTTTTGATGGTAGGACTAAGAGGGCTTTTCAGTGAACTGGGGCTAATAGTATCAGAACTAGATGGCTGGTTACTCATTGTAGGAGTGAGCTGGTTTTTCTCACGTTCTTCTTTGGCTTTGAGAAGGAGTAGCCTTTGAAGCAGTGGGAGACCAGCTCCAACCACTTCTGGCTCCACATCGGGAGCTGAACTAGTCGATGGAGTTGGCTGAGGTGTTAACGAAATGACAGAAGACGTTGAATGTCTTTGCTTGGCATTTTTCTCTTCACGATCCTGGAATTAATTATTGATGTTCATAAACCTGTATAAAGAAGAAAAGTTAATTAATGCCAGTTTATTTACCTGTTTCTCTTTGAGCAACTTTAACCGTGATAACAGAGGCAGCCCTGCACCTATGGGTGATACACATTTCTCGCCATCTTTACTGCCTGAAGTCGTTTCGCCATTGATGTCCTGCAATTTTTTAAAAGGATCACATTTCTTTACTTTCATATAGACATGGGTTTCTCGTGGGTTTTTCCTTTAATTTAATTAAGAAATCTCGCCAAGACTCTCCATCTGTCACGTTGGCACATAATATACCTCTGGCGGAAAGTAGGTGTGTGGGTATTACCTATACACCTCTGCCTACCCCTTCGGGGACCCTTGTGGGAAGGCGTGAGGATATATTATAGTATTATTATACAAGAAATCATGCCGTTAGTTTAGACAGCTCCCATTTTAGTATTCCATTCCATTCCCGAAAGAAGTATGTAAGTCTAGAGAGAACTGGCGCTCTATACTCTCTGCGTACTCCGCTAGGGACTTGGCGTGATGATATGTATGTATATACCTCATGGTTGTGTGGTTGTGAGTCATCACTCTCAACTCTGGGCATCCTCCTCAGTACCTTCCCATCGGTGGCTGATCGTTCAGCGCCGGCGAGAGCTTGCAGTTCTAGGGAATCCCCTGATCTGCGACCTCCCCGCGACTTGCTTCGGATAGCGTTGCGAATCCCCTACACAAGATACACATTCAACGTTTTAGAGACTACACTACTACGACTAAATAATGACAATGTCTTTTCACTAAATGGGTGACCAAAGTATAATAATAAAAATCTTGGGACAATTCTACACAAATTGATTGATTGAATAGTTCCAAATCCAGCAAGGTTTTACTATGGTAGAGAGTTCACCAGAAATTCATTGTTTTGATCAAGATTAAATTTAAATGGATTAACATAACACAATAGAAAATATTCTCAAGTACGTACCTTAACATCACTGCGTAGTTTATGCACAATTTTCTTGGACGTGCTATCGTCGCCGCCCAATTTCACGGGACTTATCTCACCTGAAATAAGAACTTCTAAAATTATAATGATGTAGTTATTATAGAGCAGGTATTTATAAGAAAGGTTCTGGTGGCCGAGTGGTTCGAATAGCCGCCAGCAATACAAAGATTTCAAGTTTGATTCCCGAATGTTCACGACCCAATGAGTTTTTGAGAACTTAAGTACAATTAAATTCGAAGGCGTACGTATGTACACTTGTGCTGGAGAAACGGCGATGTTTTCGACGTTGTTGTTCGACGTGCGATGAATATATCTACGGATTCATCTGAAATCCGAATGAATGTTAATGGGGCTTTATTTTACCTTTAACCTTCTGGCGTGACATATTCTTGGCCTCCTGAAGCCTTTTCCTTCCAAGGGTTTGCAGGATATCCTGAGCCTCTGGGTAGTCCTTCATGGCAGCCAGAACATCCTCCCGAGACAGGGAGAACAGTTCTGAGTAACCCACAGAACGGACATCGGCTGTACGTCTGTTTAGATAATTTATTGATTATTGATCACGACCGACGTACTCATTATGATAAACTTAATCATCCAAGGTCCAATCCCAAAGCCAAATAATCTTTTAAGCTGACTACTACTTTTGTTTACTAATGACTGACTTCTGTGATGCTATTTTTCAAACGGACTAAAAACTACAAGGCTCAAAGCCGGAATCATTATACATATAAACCTTCCTCTTTACTCACTCTTTCTATTGCTGAAAATTACATCAAAAGCCGCTGAATAGTATACTAGATCTAAACGAACAAACAGCGGAAGGGACTTTAATTCACTTTATACTATGTAAAGAGGAGTGATTACTGCCCATTCGAATTCTTTACCCATCATTTTAACCAAACCAACTGTGTTAATGCGAGTTTATGTCACACATATTATTAACAATATAATGTAATTCGTACTTGTTAAGCCCGTCCAAGTTGAGTATCCCTATTTCCCCGAAGAAATCGCCCGCTTTCATGGTGGTTAGGACTCTGCCGGTTTCCGATATGACTTCCAGTATCCCATCAGCTATGATGAACATTTCCCTTGCCACTTCACCTGCGCGAGGGTGCACAAACCACACATTATTTAACATTGCATTGTTTATAGTATAAGCATTATATAACTAAGATTATATAATGGTAAAGTAAGTGTAAACACGTAAAAAGTACGTGTTAAGATTATGATTTCTCTTCAAGCATTCACGCAACTTCAAAAGTGTTATCTGTATTGTCTGTGTGTATTAACAGGTAAAAATAGGTTGAAAATTCGGTACCTTTTCGACATATCGAGTCTCCTGGAGTGAAAATGTAGGCTTTCATTTTCAGAACCAGATCGTGCAGGAACTCCGGCTGGCATTCTTGAAATATTGTCACCTGCGAGATGGCATTCAAAAGTACTGGTGAGTTCGGTCGTCTGGTCTAATGACAATTGGGAAGCTGCAAAGTTTGAAGTGACGGTTTCGATTCCCGATAGGGTACATTTTTGCGAGATGAACATGGGCAAATGTATCTATGTACATATATACGCATGTATATTATTTACTATTTTCTATACTACAAGCTTTGCTTAGTTTGGGACTAGGGCAGTTTATCGAAGTAATCTGCAAGACTCCCCGAAGGGATTCAGGTCAAGGAAAAATAAGTCATTGGCAAACTTACGTATGTAAGACACGATATAATTGTATAGCGAGAGATATGTCGTAATGCTTCTAGATCAATGATTGCTCCATTGAACAGTGGGAAAATTGGCTATTATTTCCATACAACATGTCATGAACATTTATTTCATTGATCAGATGCATAGCATTCGAAAATCTGATTCAAATTACCTTTACAACCGTTCAAAACAACATGAAAAGAGAAGATATGGCGAAACAAATCCCCGGTTTAATTATTGGCATTATTGACCCTTTTTTAAGTAGGACAATGGTTTTATGTATGTAGTGTTGGCAAAAATGGCGCTTCCCACATGGGGATCCGAAGGGGTCAGCAAAGGTGTATTACCTACACACCCAAAATTCGATTTTAGGTGTAAATGTGACAGATGGCGAGCCCATCGCTCTTTGTCAAGTACGACTATCGATACGTGTTTGAATTTCTCGTCAAATGTTTTCCTTCACCGTAAAGTTCGTGGTATTACAACTTTATTTATATTCAGAAAATCGGGTACAGTCGGGATTCGAACTTGCAATCTTTGTATACTAGGCGACTACTCGAACCACTCTACCCCCACGGCACGTATATAAATCCAATATATTCCAGTTTGTTTGTGAACATGTAATTGCTTAGCGGGCTCGTGTTCATTTCGCATATTATATACCTATATGTGGTTCTATTGAGATCATTTTCCATTACGATCCGTCTCAGATAAATTTGAAGTACACACGAAATTTCTGTAAGAAGTTTTATGTCAAGAGCTTTGTGAGGAAATGTTTCCTGGAAAAGAGCTAAGGCTCATTACGGGTTCGTTGTTCAAACTAAATACGTAAAATGATGGTTATATATACAAATTGACGCATAAGTAGAAACGGTCTTGAAGACGAGGTTAAGAATAATAATAATAATAATATAATATATCCTCACGCCTTCCCACAAGGGTCCCCGATGGGGTAGACGTGTATAGGTAGTACTCGCACACCCACTTTCCACCAGAGATATATATTTTAGGTGCCAACGTGACAGATGGCGGTCGTGACTCAAGCACGACTTTCTTCTCAGACGTATGCGGGTTTCCTCTCAATGTTTTCCTTCACCGTAAAGCTCGTGGTCGACTTATCACTGTTCAGAAAACTTTAGTTCAGAAAACTCATAGGTATAGTCGGGATTCGAACTTGCGATCTTTGTGTCGCAGGCAACTACTACTCGATCCTCTCGGCCACCACGGTTTGAATGATCATGGATATGCATCGTGTCAGATGTCCTGTTGATGTCAGATGTAGTTTACCTTCTTTAGAACGCTCAGGTTGACGTGCAAAGCCAATTCTGTCTTCAACTTGTCTGGCAACAAGCCTAGGGCGGTGTTGATGTCGCCTCCGCCTTGGATGCGACCACGTGACCACGAGTAGTCGTACCAGCGGAGGACACGGCGCTTCATACCACCCGGGACCTAGACACGTGGGTTGATAAAAAGGTTTACTTATACGGAGTATTCTTTTTAAATAGCAAAAGTTCCCGGAACTAGAGCTACAGGAGAAAAAAAAACAAATAAAAACGGAGCATTCTTAGCTTGCATAAAGTTTTCACGTCTTAAATATTCAGCTGAAGCTCGTGAAATTTAACAAGGATATAATTTGGTACCTTTTAATGTGTCCTATAACATATTTCAGTAACTATCCCATTTTGTAAGTATTGAAAAAAATACAATTAGTGATAGCTAAGTAACTTTCAGACGCTCGTCCGGCATAACAACCCTAGCTACTGGCTGTCGACCGACAACTTGAATTCACTGATGAAATCTACATTAACGCGAACAAGAAAGAAAGCTAATCGTAGCCTTAGTGAATCCCTCGCTATGTATGCGGCTTGTAGCTTTAGTAAATGAAGCGCTTTTATAGGATAATGATGTTTCTCAGACCCATTTTCAGAAACATTTACAGACAAAATTAATCACAACAACGCTACGTTGCAACGCTGTACGCTTGCGTGTTTAACTGTGCGTTCAAACTACCTAGAAGAAATAGACCGAGCACACAAGGTTGAGGTTTTCCCTGAAGAGTACAGCATGGAGTCCTTCAAGAAGAGTGTGAAAAGATTCCTGCAGGGTCTGGTGTTGCAAGCGCCCATTAGCGGCGGTAACCGCTTACCATCAGGCGGACCGCATGCTTGTTTGTCACCCATGTGTTATAAAAAAATAAAACATAGCAAGGATACTCGTAAATGGCGAGCATGTATGAAGAGTTCTGTAAGTCTAGAGAGAACTGACACTACTGTATATGTCTCCCCGTGACAGGCGGCGGTGAACGTCAAAAAGGATAGAAATGTCAGGAGTACTCAAAACCGGCGGGTATGTATAAAGATTCTGATAAATTAAGAAAGTACAAAAGAGGTTTGTAAACAGACAACTGACGCATTACTCTTCGGTCTATGCCTCTCTGCGAAAGACTTGTGAATTCGGGATTTGTAACACGTGACTTACTTTATGGTGTCTCATGTAAGTCTTGGCCCCGTCGAGCAGCCTCTCAAACTCAAGTCGGTTGGCATTCCTGTTGGTGATCACGTTGCCCACCTGACCCACGATCGTGGCGAAAATGAATACGCCAATCAAATAGCTCACTATAGTGAACACATACCTGTAAAAATAATGACAGAAATAAAAAAATATCATAATTTAAAAAAGGAATTTGAGAGGGAAAATAATTGGATAACGTTAGAAAACATTTGTTTAATATTTTACCAATATTATAAATGAGAGTTTGTGGGGAAGTTTGTTACTTAATCACGCCGGAATCGGATGATTTTTTTATCGAGAGATACTGGATTAACACAGAGGCTTTTCTTCCAATTTTTACGCGGGTAAAACCACAGGGCACTGCTTGAATAAAAGAGATGAAAGAAGCTTACATGTTTATATTAAAGTAGCGTTCTACACTTTATGCTTAACCGAGATTTTCATACAAGATTCTTAAGTTAAATTTACCACTGTGGCTTAAATAGATGCATATCTTGTTTACGTAGCCCGATTTAAGTAAATTGCTTCTTTATATACAAGTAATATGAATCAAATTCGTTTAGCATGAAATGTGATAATAACATTTACTGACTGGGTATTTGTGAACATTGAATGAAAGCGATATCTAAAGAGAGTCTCAAATTTGAAATCATAAAATTGAAATCTCTATAACTTACTGCGGACAATATCTTTCTACGTATTATTTTATTCGAAAATGTTACGACTACGAGCTTCTGAAGTAGATAATATTATTTAGATTGATCTCGTAAAAATCTTAATAGTATTTAATTATATATTAATATTATATAATAATTAATATACTCAAAAATAAGTGTTCGAGGGAACTCTAATAAATAGGCTGCAACATTCTCCTGTAAGATTCCTGTAATCTAAATTCCTACTTATTCTGAACTGTTATATGCGCCTTTAACGAGACTAATTGACATTATGCGTCTTCCTGAAATATACAGCTTTTAGTGGAAGAAGCCGATAAATGCCGACATTCTTCTCCACGTCCGAAGTGGATATTCGCATCAAGGTCTTCTGTACGAAAAAAGATTTCAGTTGTTAGCTGTTCATTGTCGGTATTCTTTTTAGCTAGACTTTTTAATTTTATCGCCATGAAAAACAAAAATTGGGACAGATAACACATGGCCAGCAACAGCAATTCCTATAACCTTAATTGTTAGGTCTGACATTACCTGACTTCAATTTCTGACTTAGAAAATTATTTCAAACTCGCCAAGAAAAAAAAGAATCAGGACAGATGACACAGCCAGTACCAGCCATAATCCTATTTTTTCCATTACAATCCCACAATGAATCAATAATAACCACGCCGAATATTTAGCCTCAAGACAAGTTCAGAGTTATGGTTGAGCAAATAACGCGTGTAGCAATTTCTGTCGCCATTTTGACGGCGCGTCGTTATTAATGTTTGTTTATCTGGGGAGAAGCTATTATTGCCTGGTTTTTCTCCACACAATCGCGTGTGAAGGGCCGCTGCCTTGAATTTTTAATGACAACCCTTTTAGCACAAAATTCGGATCTTCGTAATAGATCCGCATTTAATGAAATTATTTTGCTACTGGAATTAAAATAAAAACTGGAATTAAAGTAATAATACTCTTTATATTTTAGGGTGGACTGGCTATCTGCTCTTCATGCCTACTCCGCAAGGTATTCGACGTCTCAGCACGTGCATGTATGTTATTACATAAATTATTATTAAAATATAAATATTTTTTTTTATTTTATAGTAGGTACCTATTATATGTAGACAACATTATTTTCAAAGTAAGAACGCTTATTTATTAAATATATTGCCAAAATAATAAGCTAGATTTTGTTCAAAGCTATCATTAAAAGTTGACAGTTCAGTGAAAATAAACTGACCATCCGAGTTATATATAACTTATTTCTATGTACTTGTAATGTGCATTAAACGAAGTCAGAATATCAGAACACAGGGAACAAGGAACTGAACAAAATGTATATCTGGACAAATTAAGTTCTTATAATATGTAGGTAATGCATTAAATACAAAATCAACGTTACCAAAATTATAATATATAGATTATTTTGATGAAATCGAATACAATATAGTAGGTATCTACAGGTTAAATAAATAATCGAAGGCATGCTTACATTTAAATCACTCACAATAATAGACAAGCAAACATAATCTGTCAGTAAGTACTATTATAAACTGAGAAATAAGTCTATTAAAATATACATAAACAAAAAAATCTGTGCAAAGTTTTCGAACAGTTGCAGTAAATACAAATACCTTACAAGCAAGAAATAAACAAAGCTAGCGACATGTATCCAAAATGGCGGTTTCAATCCATGAAGGCTGTTCGAAAACTTTCTAGAAACTTTCGTCACCGATGAATGACAAAACAAAATACAGAAAATGAATAAATAAATAAAAAAACAGTTTCATGATGAAATAACGAATCATTTTTGTCTATGTTACCCAAAGATTGTCGCTGAAGCGAACAGCCTCCAAATTTCTGCCGCCGCCATTTTGTTTTATTTTCCTATCACACTCCATACTGGCTGTTTCTCTCCAACAATACATTTTGGTACAAAAAAGTTGCAGTACGAAACTGATATAATTAATGTCTGCTTAGTCAACAGTACTTCAAACAAATAGCCATGAAAATTCCCGTAATTAGTTTCGGCAATACTCATTCTCGTTATATTATGTGGATACATTTTGCTAGAAAT
>JACCPG010004249.1:0-12011 GCA_016069955.1 Drepana arcuata | reverse complement strand
CTAGTTACAAGCATATATGTATTTTAACCTACCCAAATATCCAGAAACCTTAATAGTTAAACTATGCAATATTTGTTACCGACCTTCAAGTGTTTCCAGTGCTGCTCCATTCCCAAGTGATAAGCATTGGAAAGGTAAACATAGGTGTATATTTGTATTATGTAAACACGACAAATAGACTTAGCCGACTAATTGCTGTTATACTTAAAATAGGTTACATTAATCATAAAAAATATACAAAATATTTATATAAGACATTATTATATCAGGCAGTCAACAAAAATGTCACAACTTGCTTCAATCATATGTTTTGGGTTCAACAACGCCATTTAATTAAAAATCGAAAAGAAATTTTGGATCCACATACATATGACGGCAATCATTTCCATAATTATCTTTTGAGAAATATTTTGCAAGCTAAGCCTTAAAAGTACATAATTCTTCAATGTAATAAAAAAAAGTTAATATATAAAACAATATCCAATTCAACCACGCCACACAAAGTAGTACAAATGGCGTTTGTAACCACTCCCGTAATGTCGCACGTAATTGCTACTTGCGGACTCGCATTTTAAACAAATTCAACACATTTTTTATTTTGACAGTAACCGGTTTTTTGGCGTCTCCTCAAATATGTTAACGAAATGATGCTCTAAAGCCGGTTTTGTTTCTTTAAGCATTTACTGACACCGCAGTTAAGGAAACTAATGATTCGAGAAGATTTAGCATTAGAAAAGATAAATCGACGCTGCTTTTATTACACGAATTCAGCCAAAAGAGATACGATTTAGCAGGCTGAATAATTATATTCGTGAGATTCCGCACATGGCCAAAATCGTGATCAAACATAAATTTCATACCGATTTTTCTAGAATTTTAGCCAAAACCAAGCATTCGCGAAGGGATAGGCAAACGTGATAGAAAACGTGATAAAATAATTAAATCTTTTCTGTTTCGATAAATTTTGAGACAAACAACATAACAAATAACAAGTTTATCGCTTTAACTTTGAATGTCCTCATAAACACACCGGGACTTACTCGCGACGTTTTCCTTTACACTAACACCGTGGAGGATTGAACTGCCTTCAAATTTCATAAAGTCATAGATACATACAAAAGAGATTTGACCTTGGAATCCTGAAATAGCATCAATAAATACGACTCTAGCATGATGATCAGTGATGATCCCGAACGAGTTATAATAGAGGTACATGAACAGTGTCGGTATGAGAATAAATAAGAGCTTATTTAAACCGGTGCGATTACATCAAGAAGCTCTTGTTCAATCGAGAATGTTGATAGTCAAAACACAGAAGCCTTTCACATTCACACGAGGCCTATATTAAGACAATCTGATTGAATACAAACGTGCCCTGAAAGGAATTTCTGTTTGGCCAGTCGTGAGTCATTTGCGATGATTAATATGTGCCATTAGAATGCTATCCGATCTCCTTTTGCAATTTGTGCTTGATCTTAAACATGGAACATTTGGTGCGACGATTAATTTCTAGGGTTTATTTAGAGTTCCTAATGTATCGCTGAGATTGACGTTTACTTATGGTCTTACGTTTCATTTTAATTTTGTACCTACTTTATTAGGAAGGTGGATAAAATCCACTTGTTTGCACACAATGTATGTTTCAGCTAGGCAGAAAAAGTAGTCTCTAAACTCCAGTTTTTCCTAGTCTTGCAAGCCTCTTTTTCTTCCACAATATTGAGTCTAACATGCTGGCTTAATTTAAAATTTTCTTTAACTATTAATAATAATAATATAATATATCCTCACGCCTTCCCACAAGGGTCCCCGAAGGGGTAGGCAGAGGTGTATAAGTAATACCCACACACCCACTTTCCGCCAGAGGTATATTAGGTAATATAACTGTCTACGCCGCATCCCTCTACGGCCAGCAACACTGACTTCATTTTAAATTCCTTCTGCCAACAAGACGTCAACGGAACAATGACGCGCTAATGTTCTAATAAAAAATAATTACAACCTATAAAGAAAACGTAGTTTTCTTGGCGAATTACATTCCCAACAAAAAACTGGCGACCGTGACAGGACGGCCCTCAATCCCTCTACGGCCAGCAACAATAACTATTAAGTAATACAATGCAACAATTACAGATGTTAACATTACAATAAGTGGAATCACTTGTTGGTTAAATTTTATTTAATAATTTTCGCATTCAATACCAGGATTTCGGCCAAAAAAAGAACTATAGACGATGTAAATTTTCGGCCAACAATTTTCTATAGCAATAGCTACATAGCAACTAGCTACTGATTGCAAATTTATTTGATACCTAATAACTTATTTTATTGAGAACATAAGGATTAGGCAGAGGAGTAGAATCCGTCAACGTCTTTTACGTAAGACTCTGTACGTCTTTCCTATCATACATTTGCAGGTTTCCTTTGTAGTAAAACTCGTATTGAACATTTAAGTGTAGATTTCTTGCGGGACTCACCCTTAACTCAGTTCAATCATTCCGAATCATTTCGCAATAAACAGTCAACTGCCACTCGGCATGGACCATCTGTGTGTGATTCATCACATTAAGATAAACTCGACTTGTTATTATTCTTCTTAAAAGAACCTCCACTTAATCTGTGTCAACCACAGAGTACGAATTCTTTATATTATGGTGTTATTCATTATGACAGTTGACGCATAAAATCGTGAACTTGTTGGTTATGCCGTAACGCAATTATAATTATAGCTAATGACTTGGGTGATTCAATTGGCTGTACATAATGCTATTTTACCCTGAGAGTACATCTTTCTCTTTAATACAACGTTACAACTATATAGAACAGTTTTTCCCAACGTGGGGCCCTCGCCCCACAGGGGGGCAATTTGAAAATGGACTCAACACGACGACGACTCGAAAAAAATGGGGGTATCAACATTTTAGAAATGTTAAAGTGGGGCATTGTCTACAAAAGGTTGGGAACACTGATTTAGACCTAATCGACGAACACTCAAGGGTGAGAGCTTCAAGAGTCGTGGACCACGGCGGGGGTGTATGAAAAATACGTATGAAATTTGTAAAACGGAAGAGCGCTTTGTGGGAAGTGAAATTGGCTTAGAAACTTTTGAGTTTGAAAATCACGTCTTTTGAGTTGAAAGTGACAGTGAGCTGTATGAAGTACGACCACCAAAACCTATTGTGTGTAAATTAAAACTATTGTAATGAAATCGAGCCTATGGGAGTCACTTTCCGTAAGCGCTTCGATTCCCTTTTACTTGTGATACCGATTTCGATCGCGATCTGTGTCATTCGCATTATACAGGAGTAAAATGTCTCGTGTTAATCATTTTATTACATAACTAGCTGTGTTTTACGGTTTCATCTGCGTCTTTTTAAATACAACCAAGTATACGGCAATATTTTTCTTAAACAGCGAAAAACATGTCTTTCCTATGATGTACTTGATAAAGATATAGCCTATCTAATTTTAGAAACAAAACGTGAAAAAAAAATTATAATTTTACTTTATAATATTACTTAAGTATAAAAAAATTGTTCGAGCAGTTGCCTGCGACACAAAGATCGCAAGTTCGAATCCCGTCTGTACCAATGAGTTTTTCTAAACTTAAGTACAGTGATTAGTCACACCACGAGCTATACGGTGAAGGAAACCTGCATACGCTTGAGAAGTAATTCAAAGGCGTATGTAGTATGTATAGTCGTGCTTGAGTAATGGCGAAGGACTCGCCACCTGTCACGTTGGCACCTAAAATATATATCTGGCGGAAAGTGGGTGTGGGTCTTACACTATCGTACAGTGCAATAGATAACTTCCTACAAACAAACTCACAAACTTTACCTCTTTATTATATTAGTGGAAGTTGATTGGCGATGTAGTACGTGGCACAGTTGGCGAGATTTCAACTCGTTATTGGCACTAAGATCGTTCTGAGAATGTGTTATATTATATACGGGTAACATTTTTGGAATCATCGCATATTCAAACATGGGTAGAGGTATAATAACACCCACAAAAGTGTGTGCAACAAGAGGCAGAGGAAGACCACGTTCCAACTACCTAGAGACTACTAATATCAAGAGTAGGTACTCGAAACCGACGAACATGTATGAAGAGACTGATAAATGTGGACGAAGCCAAAAAGGTATGTAAGTCTAGAGAGAACTAGCGCTCTATACTCTCTGCATACCCCGTTAGGGACTCAGCGTGATGATGTATTTATGTACATTTCGCTAGACTTATGGCAGAATGTGAGTTTAAAGCAGTATGCAGGCTCCGTACTAGGTCTACCGTTAGCCGCGGTTTTACCAAATGCCCACTAGCGACATGTTGTGGTGACAATACAAACTTCTATAATAGCATAGCCTCTTTATCTTAACGACGAAGACGTGATTTTCATATACCAAAACATACCTATATCTTCACGCTTTCCCACAATGATGCCTGAAGGGGTAGGCGAAATTTATTTTCTTTTTAGTCATTCCGTAATTAGACCCCTGAAGAACCGCCATACTGGTACCAATCACTAAGTATTTTGCGTCACCATCTCCCGGTCTAATACCAATATAGAGATCAAAATATATTTTCACATTAGTGGGTGGATTTATTGATCCACGCTATGTAGGCTTCGACACATATATGGTATCTGACCACCAAATATTGACGCAACACCCACTGAATTACGTCACCCACGCTTAAAGTGCCTGACAACTGGCCACCTACCCCGTGGAAAGGAGATAATTTAATACGATATTTTATATCACTTCGAAATCCTTACTAATATTATAAATGTGAATGTAAGTTTGTTTGTTACGCTTTCACGTAAAAACTACTTAACCGATCATCATAAAACTTTGTACACATATTCTTGGAGGTATTAGAAGTAACATAGGATACTTTTTATTGAAAAAAAAAACTTTTTACGTAAGTAAAAATCGCCGTCCACGCCGACGAAGTCGCGGGCACAGCTAGTTTAAAATAAGCATATGAGTATGGATTCAGGACCGTTTTTACACAATTAGTTAACGTATTATATGTATATGTCGAAACACGGCTACGTTTATAACGTTAGTTAAATATAATAATAATAGCTCGTGACATATTCACACAGATTGGTCGAGTAACTAGGCGACGATATGCATACATTTGAACGTATCTATATGAATAGATATCTAGGTATATAGTTAAGAACGTTATCCACGACTGATGTTCAAATATACGTTCATCACACAAAAGCCCCAGCGTGAATCGAGCCCGCTCAAGATTCATATTCAGGAGCTTTGACCACCGGACCAGAAAACCGTCCCAAATAAAGCGTTGTAAAACCTAACATCATAAATAATATTATTATCATATCATAAAATTAGCCTGCTTTAATTATTTTTTAATATTTATATCATAAAATACAAAAGTTATATTAGGAAACTAAATGTCCAAATAAATTATTTACTAAACACAACACAACGCAACTGAGCCAAAATGAAATTTTCTAGTGCTTCTAGTTAACGTCAATATTTGACACAATATGTTACAAGTGACATTTAGTTTTAGCGTAACGACAGTTAACGACGTTGTTGGTGTTGTGTTTTCACATCTACTTGACGGACACGCTATTACGTGTCCGTCAAGTAGATGTGAAACACCCGGCCCTTACTTTCTGAACACAACTGCGCTTTTGGCAGAGGAAGATTGGGAAAGACTACTCCAGACCTCTTCCGTTTGGGTAAAATTGGTCATTTGGCTGCGATCTTCTGGGCAACTGCAATTTTTAATTAGATCCGTTAAAAGCCATACCAGTCCTGTCTTAAAGATGAATTTAAGGAACCATTAGCTTGTAACTTGCTTGAATTTTTAAGTATCTTCACGTCTACCCACAAGGCTCTTCGAAGGGGTAGGCAAATGTGTGTAGTGACACACGTTCTATTCAGCAGAATATCTTCAAGTCTAGTTTGCTAGCTTTGAGTGCTCCGTTACTCAAGCAGGACTACACATACGTCTTTGAATTTCCTTTTAAACGTATGCAGGTTTCCCTTCTGTTTTTCTTCACCGTAAAGCTCATGGTGTGATTAATTACTGTAGGTACATAGGTTGAGACAAAACTCATTGGTACAGATTTCAAATTGCATTCCTTGCTTTGCAGTATTTTCGGACCACTGGGCCACCACGGTTGTATTCACGTAGGTATTGGTGTAAAGACGAGATGTTACGCCACATTCCAAGCCATCAAACATGACTAAGTATGGGGTCGGAGGTACCTCGGAAGGCAGCACGAATACCTCCGCGGTGCGTCATCAAGAGCCGAACGATAACATCCTTTGTTGCCACCTTTGCATATCAGCTTGTTTAAATTAATCGCGATGTGGGATTATGTATAAGAACGCTCTTAGATTATTTCTCGCTAGTCGATTGTTTTTTATATCAATCTAATAACACCTCTATTGTTAGTGTATTAAAATCGAATGTGGTAACTTCACTTTCAGTGCCATATGCGATTCGCATATGATAAACACAGAGCACGCCTGGCAGATTGAGACCGGAGCGCCTGTTACTGGATGCTAACGTCAAGTTACAAACACACACACACACACACACACACACGCATACATACGCAAAGTAAATTATAATTAAGCATATTAGAACTGGCGCTCTATACTCTCTGCCTACCCCGTTAGGGACTCGGCGTGATGATCTGTATGTATGTATGATCTGTATGTATGGTGTTACAACCCTATACTTTTATGTATTTTATCTCTATTATTGTGAAGAGCAGGGTCTAGCCCAGGCATTGTTTGCTGGTGATGGCTAATGGAAATTATGTACGGGGTGATTAGTCAAGATGGGCGGACTTGGTGACCTGTAACTTTCACTCCTTAAGCCCCCCCACTAAGTCCAGGTTCATTCCTGAGGAGTTATTATTATTAGGTATTCTATTATAAGCCCGCGAGAGTGTATGAAGCGGTAACCGCCTACCATGAGGTAAAAAAGAGGTTTTATGAACGTGGATGAAGCGCCTGTAGATCTACAGAAAAATAGCGGTCTACTTTCTCTCTACAACTCAATTAAAAATACAGTTTGGATGGATGGATATTTGTGACGTAATCACGCCGGAATGGCTTAACCAAATTGGATGAAATTTGACACACAGATAGTTTATTGGCTGGAGAATTAGTATAGATATACAATATACAACAATATAATATTTTCAGGACAAGCATAATAGGTCAGCTTTCTACTTCCAACCTTCTTCAATTTTTTTTATACCTGGGACAATTCCACACAAATTGACCGGGGTCCCAAATTAAGCAAAGCTTGTGTTATGATAACTAGACAACGATATATTCACTTAAATATATAGATATATATATATAAATACATAGGACATCCAAGACTAAGGTACAAATACTCGTGTTCATCGCACAAATGTCTGCCCTCAGCGGAATTCGAACCCGCGACCTCAAGTTTCACAGTCAGGAGCTCTAACCACTAGACCAGACGGTCGTCAAAACTAACTGACAAACACTCATTGATAACCAAATTTATTTAATCCTCCATGTACAGTACTCTTTACATGTAAGTACCTTTCATAAGAGGACGGATTGTCTGAGTCATCGATACACGGAGGTCCGTTAAAAAGTATCATACGGGCAGTTGATATGGCGTCAGCATCCGGTTTCAGGTTTCACTTTCGAGATGGCGGTTTAAATAAAAACACCCGGAGCATCAGCCGGAGTGGTTTAGGTAAAGACAAGATTCGAACTCTTTCTGGGTTTTAACATTGAATCGAGTTTAAATATTAAAGAAAATTTGGTGCCAACGTGACAGGTGGCAAGTACAACTCGTGGTGTGACTAATCACTGTAATCAAGTTCAGATTCATCTCACTCATTGGTACACTCGGGAGTCGAACTTGCAATCTTTGTGTTGCGGGCAACTACGTACTGGAAACACTCGGCCTCGTTGACCACAATCTATATATATATAGATTGTGGTGTGGTACATATATGTAGCTAAAAACGACTGGACTGATTTTAATTAAACTTTCTGAGTATCTTCAAGTGGATTCGAGAATGGTTTAGATTCACAATTGGATTCGATAGGTGGCGCTGCAAACGTGTTTCAGGAAATTTAACTTTTTCACCCGGGCGAAGCTGTCCCTTTCTGTGTGTCTTTAGGTGGATTCGAAAATGGTTTAAATTTTTAATTGGATCATAATTGGAAGTTATCTTTGTAAAGGAACAAATGACCAAACTGACAGAATTAACTCAAAGGCTTGTTTACTCCACGATCAACAAAGGATGAACAGTACACACGGACAAAGACACGCATTATTTGCTTAACCCTGCTTTGTGCGGTCATCGGTACGAATTACTGCAGTTAACATTGTGGCAAAGTAAACAAACAATTTAATATGAATGATCAAGACATGATTAATTGAATAAATTCACATAAAACCATAATTTATGTGTATTTACGATCTTTTCTCGGCCAAAAACCTACATCTTTATATACGTATTTCTTTTGTGCGTGTGTTTGTCAATGAACTCCTACACGGCTGGACCGATTTTAATGAAATTTTCTGTGTCTTCAGGTGGATTCGAGAATGGTTCAGATTTATAATTGGACAATATAGGTGGCGCTGCATTATCGCAGCATCGGGTTTTTTTTTACCCAAGCGAAGCTAGGCGGGACGGCTAGTTTTATAATAAAAACGACTGATTTGATTGTTTGTGAGGATGTAAAAATTGCTAAACTTAAAATTACAGGATTTAAAGCTTCTTTCACATATGAAAAAGCTATATTATTCCGGAGTAATCCGAGCTTTTTTGAATAGGCTGAGTTCTGAGGCAATTGGACGTTGCACTCCCTCTGCCTACCCCGTTAGGGACTCAACGTGATGACAAGTAATTTATACAAATAAATAAAATTGGAGTGACTTTTGTCTGTATGTTTGGTCCGACTAATCTCTGAAACGGCTGGACCAATATTGACGGGACTTTCACTGGCAGATAGCTGTAAAAATACTTAGGCTACTATATTTATTGTAGAAACTGAACAACATGTTCATTTTGTTAAATTCCATGCGGACCAAGTCGCGGGCACGGCTAGATTAAAAAAAGATACTATCCACTAGCGCCACCTCGTTATAACTGCAGTTGCGTTTAATTGTATTTTTAAGTGATGTAATTATCATTTTTATGTGACTCCGTCGGGCGTCCTTATCTCATGAAACAGCTAAACGCAATTATGTGTCAGTGTGTTACGTACACATAACGGGCTTGTCACGCAACCGTCAAGTTGTCAATGAGTTATTGAAGTGCGCTGTCAAAGTGACAATATGTCGCGCACGACCCGAGCTCATCTTGCTAAGGCCCTTGTACATCCATCGTTGACCGCGTAGCGCTTAATCGCCAGTGACCACAGGACGTCTTTACATACACACATATCATCATTTGTTTCTCACTGAGTCAACAGAGAGAATATGGTGCTAATTCTTTTTAGTCTTATAGACCTCTTTCGCTTTGAGTATTCCTGGCGTTCTCATCATCAAAGGCCGTGGTGGCCGAGTGGTTCGAGTAAATGCCGGTGACACAAAGTCCCGACTATACCAATGAGCTTTTCTGAACTTAAGTACAGTGATTAATCACACCACGAGCTTTAGGGTGGAAGGATAACATCGAGAGGAATCCTGCATACGTCCGAGAAGTAATTCAAAAAGGCGTATGTATAGTCGTGCTTGAGTAACGGCGATGGACTCGCCATCTGCCACGTTGGCACCTAAAATATACCTTTGGCGGAAAGTGGGTGTATGCGTACTAATTAAACCCCTCTGCTTACCCCTTCGTGGACCCTTGTGAGAAGGCGTCTTCAACAACAGAACAACAGACGTGAATTACATCCACTCCGATATAATGTATAGGATTCTTAACAAAACAAACTAGGGTGTCCTTATGCATACATGTATTGCACATAGTTGCACTTGCAAAGGAAACGTGACGAGGATAATTGCTATAATTAATGATTGATAAGATGTCTCCAATCAACGTTGAGAGCATCTGCATCGAGACATTAACACTATCCAAGGTGAAATCCCAAATGATGAACGCGTTCAAATGTTATTTCATCAAAATCTATTTAGCCGATTTACAACACACGAGAAGCAGTCCAGTTCTCTCTGACTTCATACGTTACATCCACATAAATTGGTCTCTCCATAAATGCTCGTCATTTTTGAGGATAAATACAAGATATTGTCTTTAGTTAAAAATCACATCATCTGTTTTTAATTTACTCAATACACCATTTATTTCACACCTAATTAGTTTACGTACGCATCGAGGGCCTTGAGGAACACGAAGACGCGCCCAGCTATTCTTCCTCATAGTTAATAGTTTAAGTGTGCAACTTTTACTAATATTTGAGTATTGTCGGTACACACTGATTACCTATGAGTGCACACGCACACTACAATTAATAGACTCGGGTCAAACACCCCGCATGCCGCGACCCCCTTGACTAGAAATTAAAATTGGTGGGGCGCGTCTTCGTGGATGGCACTATCTATAAATACGTATAACGAGATTTAAATTTAGACCAATTGCGTTTAACGACGTCAAGTACGTACTGTACTTGACGTAACTTATAACTACGATTATAATAACTAGTAATATACCACCCAAAACTAAGAGACCTTAACCCCAATAAATTAATTCATACCGAATTTATCATGAAGCAAGTTGCGACATCTAGTGTGGAAACTATTAAACTAAGATAAGGTTCTTGCGTTTACCTTTTTTAGGTGTTTGTTGACCCATTTTGTGAACGTCTTCTTCTGTATCGCGTCTCGTTCATCTGAAATTAAGAATGATAAAATGTTAATCACCATTTATGCTTCGCGGTTTTATCCGCTTTACAATTGATTTACCGCTCCATACTTATTATATTACTGTTTGAACGAGGTTGAGCTCGTAAAGATAAAGAAAGGCATGTTACATGGCTTTCCACATAGAAGCAAATCATCTTTGAACATAGTTCACACAGAGAACACAGTTCGCCCTCTGATAACGCCAGTAAAACCGCGTCATCGGCGTATAGGAGGCAGTTGACCACTAAGTTTCCCATTTTGACTCCACATTCGTACGTTCTTAGTGCTCTCAGACAGTTATCTAGATATATAATGAACAGCCAGGCAGACATGATACACCCTTGTTTGCCCCCAACTTCACATCAAACCAGGGTGACATCTCACCGTTAACTCTAACGCACGCCTCGCTATCACTATAGAGTGATTTCACGGCATGCAGTAGGGAACTGCTCACTCCATATCCAGGCAACACGTCCCAGAGTTCCTTTCGTACGACTCTATCAAATGCCTTCTCTAAGTCGACGAAAGCGCAGAAAACCATTTGGTTAATATCCAAAAACTTTTCCGCGATTCCGCGAAGCGAGAAGGTTTGATCCATACATCCTCTTCCTGGTCTAAATCCACCTTGGGATTCCCAGAGAATCAGAGAAATTTGTATAGTCTTGGTGCCATTACGAACACACTCTTGTATAAAAATAGATATACAATGCGAATGTGTGTGCAAGAGGAGGCAGAGGAAGACCACGTTCCAACTACCTGGATCAAATAGATCGGACACTGCCAAGAACGTCAAGAAAACCGGCTATCGTATATCAAGAGGCTGATTAATGTGGACGAAGCGAAAGAAGTCTGTAAGGCTAAAGAGAACTGGCGCTCTATTCTCTCTGCTATCCCGTTACGGACTCGGCGTGATTATATGTATAATATTATGAAAATTTAAAATCAGTTAGCAGTTCCTTACTAGATTGCAACTGTCATGTTACCGGTAACGGCATCAGGCCATGTTAAGCGTCTTTTGAGTTTATGGTAATCGCTTATCAGGTTGTGTTCAGGTACGACTTCTTAGTACTACTCACAAATTCTCTTCTCTAAAACTAGTATCCCGTCAAAATTAAAAAACCATTTTTAAAGCGTATAATCCGTCGATTTTGAAA
>JACCPG010004248.1:0-21735 GCA_016069955.1 Drepana arcuata | reverse complement strand
ACACGCACGCACGCAAGGGAAAATCCTCTTGATATCACACAAATATCTGCCCCAGCGAGACTCGAACTAGTCCAACCTTCGCAGCCAGAAAATGAGACCATTAGACCAGAGAGCCATCTGTAATTTTTCAATACTCACTCCACATTACATATGAAGGAACATCGCTGGCATTGATACCGGGTGTAGTGTTTCTGTATGTGGCGAGATAGGTAGCATCTCCATTTGAACCTCATGCAGCAGAAGCGACACTCTTCAGGGCCAAGAGTCTGAAGTGTTAAAAAAAAACATATTTAGTCAAAGGCGACATTACTTGCAGGAACCTCTCAAGACTGGTAAATATAGTCGAGGTCTTTTGATAAAGGCAAAAATGCATGAGGTCCGCCTGATGGTGAGCGGTTACCGCCGCCAATGGAAGCTTGTAGCACTCGAGGTATTATGGTTTGGGGGTATATTCGTTCTCAATTGTAGGAATGAATGCCCTATTGATGGGGAGATGGAAGTGCGGATCTCTTGACGTATATTACATTAATAAATAATTAATATAATTAATTATAATATTTATAATAATAGTACGAAACATATCTTTTATAATATTAGTCAAGATAAATGATAAACTTTTTTAATTCATGCCAGTGTCCGTGTGTTAATTTAAAGTTAGAAAGATTTCAATTTCAATTTGAGTCATTACCTCTTTATGTATTAATTCTTTATGTCTATTGAGAGTTTCTTCAACTAAAAACGGCTTGTAACAATCCGTGCACTTGAAGCGTGCGGCTAAATACTTCTTACACAGGGCTTTCGCTTGAAACTCCTTCATGGCCTCATCCTCAGTCAAATTGTACTTCTTCCAATAAGCAGGATCGAGATTACGTTTTCTTCTTTTGTAAAATTTGGAATTCTCATACATTTTCTCTATCTTCTCTCTCTTCATTTTGTTTGTAAACTTTTTCCTTTTGCTTCTTTTGCTGACTATGTTTTTAACTATATCTTCCTCAATCTTGGGTTCATCATAATCATCGTTAAAATATGGTGTATCTAAATCTAACAATTCTTGTATATTGTCAACGGTTGCTACAAATATTTCTTCCTTCGGTTTAACATCGGGAATGCAATGTTTGTTAATCTTAATAAGTGGTTCGTTGTCAGAATCTTCATCATCAGTTTCCGTTAGTGGACCAACATCATTGGTTGTATAATTTTTTTTTCTTCTTCGTCTGCAACAGCTTCTACAGGCTCAATTATTTCTATTTCTATTTCCTTCTTTGCTTCTACATCTTGAGTATTCTTTTTACTAACTGCTTTGTGCTTTACAACATATGTTCTTACTCTTTTACTGGTTTCCAGGATTTGTAAGGATGATTTTAGTTTTAATCCACATCTATCAATTAGGAATACTGATTCTAATTTTACCTAAAACATTGTTAAAAGTTGTAAGTTGTATACCTAAATGAATAAGACTGAAGTCTATTTAAGAGGCACATAAATGCAATACTAGTTGCCCACCCTGGGATTTTTCAAGCATTATCTTTCACAGGGACCCAAACTTAACACTTATAAAAAAAAAAAGTTGAAATTGGCTTAAGACATTGAGAGGAGAAAAACCTGCACATCCTCAGGCCTTCCCATAAGGATCCCCAAAGGGGTAAGCAAATGTGTATAGATAGTACCCACACACCCACTTTCCGTAAGAGATATATTTTAGGCTCCAATTTGATAGATGGCGAGTCCATCAACTTTACTCAAGCACAAATATAGGTACATATGCCTTTGAATTGCTTCTCAGAGGAATGCAAATTTCCTCTCTATGTTTTCCTTCACTGTAAAGTTTGTGGTGTAACAAATAATTTTGTTTGAGAAGGAATTCAATGACATATTATGTATATCCATGCTTGAGAGAGGGTGTGTTTACAAGCATTGCATTTGATTGCATGAAGATGAAATCTAAATAACTATAATAATAAAACTTACTTCTCCATTACACTGCACAAACTTCAAGGCTTCTCTACCAAGGAAACACTTTTGTTGGAACTTGTAACACTTGTAGAGCATCGCAGCACATTCATAGCAGAAATATTTGGGTAACCCATCACTTTCAGAATCCTATTGTAAAAAGAGGCCAGAATTAAAAAAGGCAATAATACTTATATTAATATAAGATAATAATACATATCATCACCCCGAGACCCTAGTAACTGGGTTAGGTAGAGAGAGTAGAGTGCCAGTTCCCTCTAGACTTACATATCCGCTTTCGCTTCATTCACATTCATCTGTCTCTTCATACATGCTCATCGGTTTCGAGTACTCTTCTTTATTGAAATTATATATATTTATTTTATCTATTTATTATCAAAACTGGGGCGCATATTAAAATATCTTACTTGTAAGTGTAGTATGATTACAATACATATGAATGTTTTGAAAACTACATTTTAAAGGTTTTTTGATTGCCTATAAAGTCATGTTTTAATTGTTTCAGTACTTAAAATAGACTAACCTTTATGCAAGTGATTTGCTCATAATAATGCCTCAGTTGAAACCGATCGTACTGGTAGACTTTTGCGTTTGTACATAAACATATCCTGCACACTTTATTCACAGGCATATTGTTTGTATTATAAATTAAAGTTTTAACGAAATCTCTACATGTTCATGAAGATATAGCTAATCTACAATATTTTTACTATACAACTATTGAATTCGTTAATAATCGTAATTCGTAATTCTATGAGATTCTTGTAGCGTTGAGCGACGACGCATCAATTCAATTACAAATACAATTAAGCAAACAAAATTGAAATTCAACATTATTGACTGTCACGTCTGTCATTGTCACGACTGTCAACAATTTGGCATTCGTGTCTGTCAACAAATGGCAAGCATCGGTCAACAAAGTTTTTTTTTTTTTTTTTTTTATACCACTTGGGTGGCAAACAAGCATGCGGTCCGCCTGATGGTAAGCGGTTACCGCCGCCTATGGACGCTTGCAACACCAGGGGTATCACTCGCGCGTTGCCGACCCTGCAGGAATCTTTTCACGCCCTTCTTGAAGAACTCCATGCTGTACTCTCCAGGGAAAACCTCAACGGGGAGCTCATTCCACAGCCTGAGCGTTCGCGGAAGAAAACTCCTTTGGAAGCGCACAGTGCGAGACCTTTGTGGTTCCAAGGTATGGGGATGAATTCCCCGTCGATGGCGAGAGGTGCTTGTCAGAGGGTATATAAGATGGCTGATTGAGTTAGAATATTTTTGTTCCGTCCTCGCCGGCGAGGCTCGACGCGAATAAGCCGTAATGTTCCCCCCCTACCCCCGCCGCAAACGCCGGCCTGCGCCGAGCCAGACGCGCAAATCCCGCCCCCAAATAATATTTAAATAAAATTACCAGTCCAGCCCAGCTCCCTTGCTCGCGATCCAACAACGCCCTAAGCCGAGGTTCGTACCCCACAGGGGGAGCCCTTAGCTGTGTTGCTTAGAAATAAAGTGCCTGGCTGGAGGCCTAGGTCTCGCCATTGACCGGTTAAGTAGCAAAAGTTCCCGGAACTCACGCTACGAGACGCAATACAAAAAAAAAAATTTGAATATTTATCGACGCGAATAAGCTGTAATGTTCCCCCCCGACCTCCGCCGCAAACGCCGGCCCGCGCCGAGCCAGACGCGCAAATCCCGACCCCAATTAATATTTAAATAAAATAACCAGTCCAGCCCAGCTCCCTTGCTCGCGATCCAGCAACGCCCTAAGCCGAGGTTCGTACCCCACAGGGGATGCCCTTAGCTGTGTTGCTTAAAAATACAGTGCCTGGCTGGAGGCCTAGGTCTCGCCAGTGACCGGTTAAGTAGCAAAAGTGCCCGGAACTTACGCTACGAGAGAAAATACAAAAAAAAATTGAATATTTAAAGTAACTATGTAAGTGGATACAAATAAAATATTAATAAGACATTATAAAACGAATAATCATTTATTAAAATACAACAACATTACACTTAGGCAGGTACTTTCACAAAATATCAGAAATAATCTATATTATGAATCTAGATTATAAATGAAATACATAATTTAGCTAAATATTAATCTCAATACACCAAGTCCCAGGATAGGCAGGGAGAGAAGATCCCAATTAACTCTTAGAGTCCAAGACATCTTTTTCGATTCAGTCTCTTCATAAAAGCTTGCCGGTTGCGAGTACTTATCTATACTAATATTATAAAGCTAAAGAGTTTGTTTGTTTGTTTGAACGCGCTAATCTCAGGAACTACTGGTTGGAATTGAAAAATTCTGATTTGAAGAACTGATTTTTTTTATTTGTTTTTGTGATTTTTAAATCACTCACTTGATTACTGAAACAACTCTCTCTCTTAGGTACGCAGACTATGCCTGAAAAAACCCTATGACTGAACAAAAACATTTTTGTTCAGTTTCTAAAATAAAAGTAGCCTAAGTTGCTCCTTTTTACATTAGCTATCTACCCGTCAAAATCGGTCCAGCCATTTCAGAGATTAGCCGGAACAAACAGACAGACAGAAAAGATTGTTAATAGTATAGCTTACATTTCAAAATTGGACCCGATAGGTGGCGATCGTGTTACGGGTAATTAAACTTTTTCACCCAAGCAAAGCTGGGCGGGACAGCTAGTGAAGTCATAAAGTTCTTAATTGGTTTGTAGTTGGATTGTGGAAATGTACTTTCGGCATGCATGTATCTGTGTCTGTGATTTATTCTAATAAATCTGAAAAATATTCTGTTTCGTTGCCATAAACATAATATGAAGAATAAAGAATTTAAAGTGCTCTAACACGACAACACATAAAACGCTGTCAAATCAATCTGTCATGGCGAGGGAAGATTGGGGAAGATTGATTAGATTTTATTTACATATTTTTAGTGTGTTGTGTATTTATTTAGTAGTGTTTTGAAGTCAACACAGATTGTCAATGCGATAAGCAATGCTCGAATTGTACAGTATTTTACGTTAGAATATACGACAATATGTCCGATTTAAAGCTATGTAGAATATGTCTCAGAACGGAGGCAAAGGTTTACAAATACGACAAATTCCAATTGAAATATTATTATGAAGAAGTTATGGCTCTTAAAGTAAGTACTTATTTGAATATTAACCAAATTCATAACATAATCCTCGATCAGAAATATCGCTATAGCTGTGTTTACAAATTAATCTATTATTATTAGCAAATCATCCTTCCTACCGGCTCATTAGCCTAACTATGCAGCTTGCAATCTGAGGAAAAAAGTGAGAGGAAGGAGTACTTCCTAAAGGGTGTATATATAAATAAGTTTCCTGGACAGGACTATATATTGTATATATATAAACTTTAACCAACAGTTAGCCTTCTTTCAATATCTTTTCATACTTTTAATTTTATCTGAACATGCTTCCAAGATATACAAATTCATTCACGGTTTTACACACTCAGTTACATTTAAATTATTCCTTAGTAAATATGCTAATGAGAGTTTTGGTTGTTAAAATAATTGCAGGTGTATGACAACGACAGTTTACCGCAGTACTTCTGTTATGAGTGTGCTGCCCTGTTACATAGGTTCCACAAGTTTAAGGAGAAGTGCTACAGCGGACAGAAGGCACTTAAAGAGATGCTGTGGAATGGACCGGTAAGACTGCATTAAGAAAAAACCAATGCTTAACAATTAATTTCTTTTTCTATCCCAGTTCTCTTGCTCCTCATCTTTTGGGTTGTCTCTTCATTGGTAAAGCCAGGATTCAAACTTGCAATCTTTGCTCAAACCACTCAGTCACCACAGCTTCCTTTAGTAATTTTTTTTCCAGATAACATATGAATCAGTTTACAAATTGGATAGAGCAAAATATAATCTCAAATCTGGCCTCCAATTGAACAGTATCAACACATCAAGTTACCCCTCCCTTAAGATAAAAACAGAAGACGATATTGATTACAATAGTGATTCTGCAAACTCAGAGCCATATGATTCAGAAAATATAGATAAGATCAGTAATACAAATGATCACAACAAAATGAGCACACATTCTGCTGACATAGATGTAAAAAAAGAGAATGATGATGGGAGCAAAGAGTGTGGAGTTAAAAGAGAGAAACATACACTAGATGAGAAGTATTGGAAGAGATTGGTGTTGACTGAAGAGGAAGCAGTAAGGCAGTTTAGACAGAGAGCTGAAGATAGTAAATATCAAACTGCCGCCTTCAAATGTACCGATTGCTTCAGATCATTTTCCAAGAAAGATATGCTTAAAAGACATTTATTGAGGAAACACAATGAGGTGGGTATACATATCTGTGTGGTTCCAAAGGAATTTCTTTCCACGAACGCTCTGGCTCTGTAATGAACACCTCCCATGTTAGAGAGAACAGCTTGGAGTTCTTCAAGATGGGTGTGAAAAGATTCCTGCAGGGTCGGCAACGCGCGAGTGATATCGCGAGTGCTGCAAGCGTCCATAGGCGTCGGTAACCGCTTACCATCAGGCGGGCTGCATGCTTTATTGCCCAGTGGTATAAAAACCGCGGTCGCTTGCAACGCCAGGGTTATTGCTCGCAACCCTGCAGGAATCTTTTCACACCCTTCTTAAAGAACTCCATGCTGTACTCTCTAGAGAAAGCTATCTATAGTTGAGTTTTTGCATGAAAGAGGAACTAACATCACCACAAACTTCGCGTATATAATGTTAGTAGGATATTTTTTTGTGTCCTTTTCAGTCGCTTGGAGACCACGAGTGTCGCCTCTGTCGGATGCGTTTCCGCCTGCGGTGCTACCTCCGGAGGCACGTCAACGAACACTACTCGAGATTCCAGTGTCTTCGCTGTGACCGCATCTGCCCTCTGGAGTGAGTTTACGTATCTCGTATCCAGTGGCGTAGCTAACCTACGTACGTAACGTAGGTAACCAAAGGCCCTGGGACAAAAATAAACTAGGGCGCTAATGTATTTAAAATCATTTGTTGCGTATTCGTCGTTTTTCGAATTTGACGTCCTCCAGATTTGTCTTCGTTTCCATATTAAAATTAAAAACCATCCCCTCATTGTAACTTTTAATGAACAAATTTAAACTATGTTGCTATTATTAAAGTTGCATTCATGGTAGCTATGCCACTGCTCAACACTGTCTGTCCCGGATCTAAAATTTTTCCAACCGTAGCTGAAACTGTGGCGCCCCCTCGCGGCAGTTAACTTATACATATATATCATCACGCCGATTCCCTAACGGGGTAGGCAGAGAATACAGAGCGCCAGTTGTCTCTAAACTTACATACCTCTTTCGCTTCGTCCACATTCATCAGTCTCTTCATACATGCTCGCCGATTTCTAGTACTCTTGACGTTACCGAATCCCAATTATGTTATTATCAAAGATTACAATGTATACTGTGTTATTATTATTATTTATAGCTTAAAATTGTCAAGTAATAACTACACGAGTAATGGTTGTGCGTTCGTTTTGCACTGCAAAGAAAGCGTGGTTTGGCAAACGCCTTAAACAATAATTCTGAACGTACATATTGTTACGACGGAAGGTTATTTAATAATAATAATAATAATAATCGTTTATTTCAGGCAACACATTTAAATAGATGTTACAATAATTTAATGAAGGTAGATTGTGATCGTGGAGCCCCACTACCCTACTCGCCACGGGAGTATACAAGGTCAAGCTTTACGGACCCTAAAATGTGTGTTTACAGGAACTCAGCGCTACTACATGACCAGTTCCATAGTGGTGTGATAAAGAAATGCCAACATTGCAACGAGGAGTTTCTGTGAGTACCATTTTTTTTATTTACATGTACATTCGGGGTAAGAAACCATTATTAGTCATGCCTACTTATTATTTCATATCTTCGTCACGCCAAGTCTCGGGGTAGGCAGAGAGAGTACAGCGCCAGTTCTCTCTAGATTTACATACAGTAGAACGCCAATTTTTGAATTAATTGGGACCGGGGTTGATTGGGATAATCGGACATGGATTCATTCAAAGACTTATTCAATGTTGTTGCTTTTAGAAGGGAGAGATTTTTTTTTTAAATTATAAGCCTTTTATCCAATCCAGGCTGTCGTCGACGTACTACACGCACCTGCGTACGCACCGCAGCGAGCACGTGTGCACTCAGTGCGGCGCCTCGTTCGTGTCGCAGGCCGGCCTTAACATGCACAAGAGGCTCAAGCACGTCACTGATGACATTGTGAGCTTTATCTCTTTTCACCCTATTATCTTTTTTGTATTGTCTCTCGTAGCGTGAGTTCCGGGTACTTTTGCTACTAAGCATCCAGCCAGGGACTATATTGTGCTAAGCAAACACAGCTAAGGCCACCCCTTGAGGGGTACGGACTTCGGCTTGGGGCGTTGCTGGATCGCGAGCAAGGGCTAGCGGCGTCTTAGTCTAGCGGTCCGTCCCGGCTTCGCACGGGTAGACATAAGATTTTTTTTTTAAAGGAAAATATAGCCTATGTCACTCAGGGTGAATGTAGCTTTCTAATATTGAAATATTTTTCCAATCAGTCCAGTAGAATAGGAGCCCCTTCAATACAAACAAACAAACAAACAAACAATCAAATTTTTCCTCTTTTATAATATTAGTATAGATTTAGGGGCGATCTGACTCAAATTGACCTAGCCCCAAACTAAGCAAAGCTTGAACTATGGAACACAATGATATATATACTTATACGAATAGATAGATTCACAAACACATAGACATCCAAGATTAAGGTACAAATAGTCGTGTTCGTCACACGAATATCTGCACTCAGTGGGAATCGAACCCGCTACCTCAAGCTTCGCAGTCATCCGCTAGACCAGAAGGCCGTGAAATATAATATGAAGCTATGGTGATTCTCTCAGCGAGATTCTCCAGCCCGCTAAGCGTAATGTTCATTATATCTGCAGGAGAGTCCAGATGATGATGAAGAAGTCAACACGTACTGCGCCAGGTGTGACATGAGGTTTGAGAACAGGAAGGCTTACGAGGAGCACCTATTTCATTCGGCTATGCACTCGCAGAAAGAGTAAGAAAATTTCTTAATAAAATAAAATAAAATCCGCGGTGGCCGAGTAGTTGCCTGCGACACAAAGATGCCAAATTCGTATCCCGACTGTACCAATATGTTTTCTGAAATTAAGAACAGTGATTAGTCACACGACGAGCTTTACGTTGAAGGAAAACATCGAGAGTAAACCTGCATACGTCTGAGAAGCAATTTCTAAGGCGTATGTATAGTCCTGCTTGAGTAACGGCGATGGGCTCGCCATCTGTCACGTTGGCACCTAAAATATATCTCTGGCGGAAATACCCTAACCCTAACCCCTAAGGCCTACCCCTTCGGGGTGTCTTGTCGGAAAGCGTGAGGATTGATTATTATTGTATACAATTAAAATAATTTATTCCAGACCAGACTCCTTAATGTGTTAGTAAATAAAATCTTAAACGATATAATAAGTAAGGGACACAGGGAACACTTATTGAACGTCACATACTTAATAAAAACTCCTCGGTTTTCTTTTTCAGCGTTTATTACCTTTTACGTACTAACTCAGCACAATAAATTTCGGTCATTCTTTTCAGGTACGAACTTGATGCAGACCTCACATCCGAAAACACTAGCGCCCCGAGGAAAATTCTTGGAAAACGGAAGAAAGCACTGGTATATGTTTTTCCGCGTGGAAAAGTGACAATAGGCAGCATTTTAACTTATAGGCTAATTAATTTTACAGTGATTAGTCACACCACGAGCTTTACGGTGAAGGAAAACATCGAGAGGAAGCCTACATACGTCTGAGAAGAAATTCAAAGGCGTATGTATATGTATGTATATCGTGCTTGAGTAACGGCGATGGACTCGCCATCTGTCACGTTGGCACCTAATATACCTCTGGCGGAAAGTGGGTGTTTGGGTATTACCTATACACCTCTGCCTACCCCTTCGGGGACCCTTGTGGAAAGGCGTGAGGATATTAATTAAATATAATAACTTTGATTGTTAAAAATAAGTTTCAAGCTTAAAAAAATACGAATCTTCCATACAAACTTTGAAACCCTTACAACCCTTTTTTGCATTACAAAGTACAATAAAGTCTATGTTCTTCGTCAGGCTTAAGATTGTCTCTGTACCAAATTTCATTTAGATCGGTTTAGTAGTTTAAGCCTGAAAGGTAACAGACAGAAAGATTTACTTTGGAATTTATAATTTTAAGTAGGTGAGTAGGGATTATACAATTACCCGTTATTGTCGTAATAAAAGAGTTTTATTCTTCTTTACAGATTACGAATGGTTCACGAAAAAAGTAAGTGCATAATCATATATTGAATTTTTTAATTAATTATATACATATCTCCACGCCGCACGGGGGAGGCAGAGAGAGTAGAGCGCCAGTCCCATCTTGATATCAATTCAATTAAATTATATATTGCCATTCCATTTATATCTAACTAGCTGCCCCGGCGAACTTCATACCACCCAAGAAAGTCAAGAAAATTATTGTTTTATTTACTTACTTTACTTAATTCCTCGTATTTTTTAATTATTTACTCTCCATAAGAACCTTCCTCAGACTTTTTTTTTATACAACAAGAGTGGCAAACAAGCATACGGCCCAAGTGATGGAAAACGGTTACCGTAGCCTATTTACGCTCACGATACCGAAGTATCACTTGCGCGTTGCCACTCTGTGTTCGGAGAGTTACAGTGTGTTGGCAGTATAATGGGTTTAATCCCTCGCTTCCAACACAATGTAACAATCCCCCCTCCCCAAGGAGCTCATTTCTGGAAACCTTATTCACCACATAGGAACACAACTAAAAAAATTGTGTTATTTGGCTACGGACTTCTATAAGGTGGAGGTCCTGCCGCAGTCGGGCAGCTCCCAATTCGAACGGGAAACCCGTTATGCCCTACCTCTCTTAATGAAACTTAATGAGACTTCATGAAACACAACAAAAACATAATCATTCAAATTGGTTCACCCGTTTTAGAGTTTTGCGTTAGAGTTTTTGTTCAGTGTTCACAAAAAGTGATGAATTTTTATTTATATAGATAGTGCTATCGATTTGAACTAGTTATTATATTAATAAGTAGTCGATGGGACACGCAAGGATATGGACGTCAAGAGTACTAGAAACCGGCGAGCAATTATGAACAGACTGATGAAGAGGTCTGTCTGTAAGTCCAGAGAAAACTGGCGGTCTACCTCCTGATGTATAATCAGGGTCATAAACGCGTGGGAGATAACCCTCGTGCGTCAAGCGGTTACCGTCACCCATCACACTAAACCCTATCTATTTTACTTAGGAAGACAGAAGACGCCATCAAACTAACAAGAGGGCCGAAGAGGATACGAAGGAAGAAAATTAAGCCGACCACGTGCCACCAGGTTTATTGATTTATTTATAATAATAATATTTATACGCCTTCACTGAAGGGTCTCCGAATGGGTAGGCACCCACTCGGAGACCCCCACTCATCCTCTGACATATAGACGACCTCTGATATAAATTTTAGGTGCCAAGGTGACAGATTGCGAGCCCATCGCCGTTACTCAAGCACTAATGTTTGAGTATTATCGGTACACACTGATTACCTATGAGTGCACACGTACACTACAATTAATGGACTCGGGTCATCCCGCGACCGCCTCGAATTGATGAGGCGCATCTTCGTGGATGGCACGATCTGTAACAGTATGGTGATTAAACACACCGCGAGCTTTATCGCCTATGATCGCTTCGCTTGCAGTGCGGCAAACACTTCGCGACGCAGGCCGCGTGCCTGAAACACCACGTGACCGAGCACCCCAGGACCTGCTTCTTCCCACCCGCCGCGAGGCATATCTGTGAGATATGCGGCGCTTCACTGGCGGTGAGGTATTCTTTCAATAAACTTTTTTATACCACATGGGTGGCAAACAAGCGGTCCGCCTATGGACGCTTGCAACACCAGGAGTATCACTCGCGCACTACCGACCCTGCAGGAATCTTTTCACACCCATCTTGAAGAACTCCATGCTGTACTCTCCAGGGAAAACCTCAAGGGGGAGCTCATTCCAACACTTGGTTCCAAGGTATGGGGATGAATTTAGATAAATTAATGCTGGTGAATATGGTTTCCAATAATGAGCTTTGGGAAGGGGGGGGTGTTATATTGTGTGGACAGCAGAGGGATTAGTCCCATTATGCTGCCAACACAGTATAACTCCGAACATAGAGTGGCAACGCGCAATATTTCGGTATCGTGAGCCCATCAGGCCGTATGCTTGCTACTTTGGTTGTAAATAAAAAAAGTGCAGACGACTTTGATATTTATATCCAAGCAAACTGTTTGTCCTTATAGCCGGGCAGTGTAGCAGTCCACCAGAACATGCATACGAGGGAGAAGGTCCACACTTGCGACACTTGTGGCAAGCAGTTCTACGCTAGCATCGGCCTGAAGCGACATCTTGTGGTAAATATACGTACATCTATATAACTCAAAGGACTGACTGACTGACATAGTGATCTATCAACGCACAGCCCAAACCACTGGACGGATCGGGCTGAAATTTGGCATGCAGGTAGCTGTTATGTAGTAGGCATCTGCTAAGAAAGGATTTTGTTTAATTCTACCCCCAAGGGGATAAAATAGGGGATGATTTTTTTTATGAAACTTTGTCAATTTTAAACCGATCGGGCTGAGACTTTGCATGCATAAAGCTACTATGACGTAGACATCCCCTACACACACAAACACATCCAAAATAAATCTACTATCCCACGCGGACGAAGTCGCGGGCACAGCTAGTACATACATATAACTACGCCTCTTTCCCGTAGGGGTAGGCAGAGACCACTTCTTTCCACTTGCTACGATTCTTGCATACTTCTTTCGCTTCGTCCACCTTCATTATTCTCTTCATACATGCTCTTCGGTTTAGGGTACTCTTGACCTGGCCTTTTTTTCAAGACGTCCCTAATTTGTTCTAGAAACGCCCGCCTAGGTCTACCCCTACCAACACTGATACCCGCCTTCCCACAAGGGTCCTCGAAGGGGTAGGCACAGGTTAGAAAATTCTTAGAAACTATTTGATAAACATAAGTTTTTAATGTGTATTTTGTTATATTGTAAATTAGTTTATTAATGTTATTATTATTATTATTTTATTTTAACATCATATTGGTATACCTACTGTAAGGATGTTAAAGTGTGTGTGTAAATAAATAAATAAATAAATAAATAAAGGTGTATAATATAATAGAATCACAAAGTTCTGTCGACAGGTCGTCAGCCTTTCGTAGGGTCTGGGTAGCGTTCTAAAGTGTGATGATGGACCGAAAAATTCATCATCATCAATCCCTCATCTCAACACTAATACCGCTAGCTACATGCTATGTTATGCTATGCTATGTTATGCTATGCCATGGCTAGGCTTAATCAGATTATTTTAATGATGGCCATACATGGCAATGAATTGTTGTAAAAGATTTAACTAACATATAAACTCTGTACAAGAGGTACAGAGTTTATATGTTAGTTAAATCTTTTACTACCCCTACGCAAATGGGAACATACATACATATCATCACGCCAAGTCCCTAACGGGGTAGGCAGAGAGTATAGAGCGCCAGTTCTCTCTAGACTTACATACCTCTTTCGCTTCGTCCACATTCGTCAGTCTCTTCATACATGCTCGTCGGTTTCGAGTACTCTTAACGTTCCCGTCCTTCAGAGTCCGATCTATTTGATCCAGGTAGTTGGAACGTGGCCTTCCTCTGCCTCTTCTTGCACACACTTTTGCAAACTGGAACAAATGTTAAAAAAGAAAACTGGCGTGTTTGTTTCGTCCTTGCTTCTGACAAGTTATTTTTTTTTAAAACGGTGGTAACTGAAGGTTATAACCGCTTCATACTACTTCACCGCCTTTGTTGTAAAGACGAACTCTTCATACTTGCAGACTCACACAGGAGAGAAACCGTTCGCGTGCAATCTGTGCGACAAGCGCTTCACTCAAAGCAACAGCATGAAGCTTCACTACAGGACTTTTCATCTCAAACAACCATATCCCAAGAGGTATTCAATAGAGTTGATTATTGCTTTTATTGCGTTTATTATTCTTCTTAAGACTGAGGAGGAATAGTATTAATAGTATATTAATAGTATTAGCGGCGGTAACCGCTTACCATCAGGCGGACCGCATGCTTGTTTGCCACCCAAGTGGTATAAAAAAAAAATTCCAACCCTCCAATACCGATTCCCCATAATGTAGTGAGTGATATCAATGGATTCTCCTCCTAGCCAAATGCCATACTCAGACTCTGGTCAACAAATGTAGCAGCTAAATGTGAGAAACAGATTGCTGTGCTGGGCAGGATATAAAAAAAAAAATTCTTCTTCTTCATCGTTACACTCTTGGCAGAGTGGTCGTGGCTGTCGTTTCTTGTGTGGCAACTCTGGTGATTTCGTGCAGAGGCAATTTGTAGCCGCCTTTATTTGGTCAGTCCACCTCATGGGGTATCTACCACACGGTCTAGTGCCTAGTTATTATTATTACGGTGAAGGAAAACATCGAGAGGAAACCTGCATACGTCTGAGAAGCAATTCAATGGCGTATGTATAGTCGTGCTTGAGTAACGGCGATGGACTCGCCATCTGTCACGTTGGTACCTGAAATTGATCACTGGCGGAAAGTGGGCGTGTGGGTATTACCTATACACCGCTGCCTACCCCTTTGGAGAGCCTTGTGTGAACGCGTGAAGATATTAAAAATGTGCGTACCACTCAAATATACCTTACGACCTTAAGTACAGAAAGACTTTTTTTTTAGAAACAGGAGGAAGAAACATGACGCCCACGAAGAGTGCGCAGAGGAGTCATCATCAGAAGAGTCAGACAGCCTCCCCGAGCCGGAGATGGCCTGCCCCGACCAGACCAGCGCGCTCGTGCCCGTCCCCACCCTCGATGCACCTTCCGGAGACACCTTACACTATTTAACGTTGAGCTAATGACAGCCAAAAGAATTAAATTTGTCTCAAATTTGGCAAGCAATATGATTTAGCCCCAATTGTTTGAAATAAATTAAACTATATTTAACGAAGTTTTATTGCTCGAGTAACGGCGATGGACTCGCCATCAGTCACGTTGGAACCTAATATACCTCTGGCGGAAAGTGGGTGTGTGGGTATTACCTATACACCGCTGCCTACCCCTTCGGGGACCCTTGTGGGAAGGCGAGAGGATATATATATATATTTATTCTGGCAATGTGCGTGTCTACATGGCATATGATTTTTAAAACGGCGGCGGTAACCGCTTACCATCAGGCGGATCGTATGCTTGCTTCGCATGATGGTAAGCTTTTTTTTTTTAATATTTTCCCCATTGGTAAACCTTCTTTAGTTGGATGTTTAAGGGTAAAAATAATTCAGTACCTTCGATTTAAATCCTTTTAACTATGTTATCACTATTTTAATTGGTAACAGCTATTGTTTGGAACAACACGTGCTTTAGTTATCAGTATTCGGGCGGTACTTCACATTTCTTGCTTCTGTTCCTGAAAGAGATAACAATAAATTCATAGTGCCCTGATGGCCGAGAGGTTTAGGTATTCACTGACAAATTATAGGTTCGAAATTTGATAGTCAACATAACTGGCATTAATTACGTGAGGCATTTTTGAGAATTTTTCGACCCCCTCCCCCATTGGTGAGATTTCGTATGCAAAACTGAACTCTCTTACCTCCTGGGATAAGGTTCTTTCAGATGGAATGTGCGGTAATGCAGCTTCATGCTGCCACTCTGCGTGAAACGTTTCTGACACAAACTGCAGCCATACTTTTTTTCTCCAGTGTGAGTCTGAGGGAAATCGTTTATTATATTGAATTTATTTATTTATTAGGATCAGTAACAGGTGAGAAAACCTTAATATTAAAAGAACATGACATGATAAAACATTCATAAGTGTCCACCTAAGAACAAGTAACCAAAACAACAATAAAAACGTGACAGATGGAGAGACCATCGCCGTTACTTAAACAAAACATACATATCATCACGCCAAGTCCCTAACGGGCCAGTTCTCTCTAGACTTACATACCTATTTCGCTTCGTCCACATTCATCAGTCTCTTCATACATGCTCGTCGGTTTCGAGTACTCTTAATGTTCCTGTCCTTGAGCGTCCGATCGATTTGATCCAGGTAGTTGGACATACATACATACATACGCCTTTGAATTACTTCTCAGACGTATGCAAGTTTCCTCTCGATGTTTTCCTTCACCGTAAAGCTCGTGGTGTGACTAATCACTTTACTAAAGTTCAGGAAAACTCATAACATACATACATATAGGTAATCACGCCTCTTTCCCGTAAAGGTAGGCAGAGACCACTTCTTTCCACTACGATCCTTACAAACTTGTTTCGCTTCGTCTACTACTCAATCGATTTTAATCAAATTTGCATGCCGTGTGCAGTTTGATCCAACTTGAAAGATAGGATAGCTAACATCTCAATCTACAGTCGCAATATTATTTTATTGCAAATGATTTGTCTATTATTTGACAGTCACAATTAGCTCCAATCGATTCTAACAGATGGAGTCGAGAATAGTTTAGATTCACAATTGGATCCGATAGGTGGCGCTGCGATCGTGTTACGGGCAATTTAACTTTTTCACCCTGTGCGGGACAGCTAGTAAATATATGTGAATATCTCACCACTTGATGCCTATTGAGCGTGCTCTTACAACTGAACTGCATCTCGCAAATGCTGCATTTGTAGAGTTTCTCTCGCGTGTGGATGTTCATGTGTATTGGGACACTCATTGGCTGGAAATGATCACCAATTTCAATCATGTGAGTTGCTATTTGACATTTTGTGAGGAACGGAACTCGGAATCAGATGAAATTTGTAATTATAAATAATAATATATCCTCACGCCTTCACACAAGGGAGGGGTATATGTAATACACACCCACTTTCCGCCGGAGGAGTCTCTCTCTCTACTTCTAATCTTATTTTAGGTGCCAACGTGACAGATTATTCAAGCACGACTATACATACGCCTTTTTCAAAATCTTCTTAAACGTGTGCAGGTTTCCTCACGATGTTTGCCTTCACCGTACAGCTGGTGGTGTGACTAATCTGTAAAATCTGTACTTAAGTTCAGAAAAACTCATTGGTACAGATGGGATTCGAACTTGCAATCTTTGTGTCGCAGGCAACTACTTGAACCACTCTGCCACCACGGCTTTTCTATATAGCACAAATTATATATTCGTATTAATGATTACGTTAGCATGGAAGGGGGGGGCGAGGTTTGCTTACTTTTGCTAACAAGGGTGGGGGGTAATTAATTGTAAAAAATCTGCTTACGTTATACTTGAATGGCCATATACTTACAGCCAATGATACGCCGCATATCTCGCAGATGTGCCGCTCTCCGGGCGAATGGAAGGGCGTGCGCGGGTGCATTTTCAGGTGATGTTGTAAGTATGCTTGTTGAGTTTCGAAATGTCTGTTGCACTGAAAAAAAATTGGTTGTCTGTAAAGTCGGTTTACGGACGATGGTTTAACGTGACAACGTCATAACAAGATCGTGCCTTTCGCTCGCTCGTGTAGCGCTCTCGCTCCGATAGTGACGTTACAATGAGCGTAACGGGACAATGAGCGTAACGGGACGATGGGCATATCGGGACAACGAGCGTAACGGGACAATGAGTCATCCTTTTTCGTGCATGCAGCCGGCGTTCATCGATTTATAAGACGTTGTCACGTAAAAAAAAGTATTTACCTAAAATATATAATAATATTTAATATTTGCTTCACGCCTTTGCATCAGGATCGGCAAAGAGAGGCGTGAAATGATTGGAATGGAAACCGGGGAATTTGTTTCGCCGTTTCTTCTCCTGACAGGTTTTTTTCTCTTGAAACATACTATCAGTATATGACGTTCAATAAGTGTTCCATGTGTCCCTTGCGTTGAATAAAATATTTTAGATTTTTATAGTTTCATATCGTTGGGTCAGTTAAAAGCCTTGGCCCAAGCCTCAAATGCATCTAGACTTATTGATATTCGCATAAGGCTCAATATTCCATAACTCGGGTTCGTAAAATGTCCGGCTATAGTCATTTCCAATTTCAATAATGCACTCACCACGTAACATGTCGTAGGTTTCCGCGCACTCCTTCTAGCTATGCGTTTCTTCTTATCTGTTGAATGTTTCGCTGTCCCGGATGCTGGGCTGTGAAATATTCGACGAGCTATACGTACATACTAGCTGCGTCCCTCGGTCTCACCCGCGTAAAATTTGATTTCATTGGTTGGTTTCAGCTAACAATGTCTCTGCGCAAAAATTCATCCAATTTCGTTAAGTAGTTTTTGCGTGAAAGAGCAACAACCACCCTTACAAAGTTACGCATTTATAATATTAAGTAGGGTGTAGCTATAACGACGTCTGCACTCCAATAATTTTTTTTTTAAATTATAATACCTATTAATTATTGTGAATTTTGTAGGGAGTTAAATTACTCTTGCTACTCTGAAGTAATGTATCTTTCGAAAATTAGTTTTTAGTCCATCCCCAAACAATCTAACAAACAATTAAATCATTTCTATGTATAATATCAATATAATAGTAACGGCGATGGACTCGCCATCTGTCACGTTGGCACCTAATATACCTCTGGCGGAAAGTGGGTGTGTGGGTATTACCTATACACCTCTGCCTACACCTTCGGGGACCCTTGTGGGAAGGCGTGAGGACATATCAATGTAGATACCGAAATATCTGCTTAAAGTAGATACTATGGATATTTAAAAAAATAATACTCACTCGACCTCGTCCGCGTGCATGGCAGAATGTGCAAAATGTTTGTCATAAGCCATGCTCGTTTCGAATTTGATATTGCATTTTTCACAAAACGTATTCGCTTGTGGACCATCCTCGTTGTTGGGTATTTCCTATGTGAAACCAAAAACATAATATGTATACAGGATGTTTCAGAAAAGAGGACAGTCGCTGAAATACATGTCATAGGACACAATGAAAGGAGGAGAAATGAACCTGCGACACAAAGGTCGCAAGTTGGAATCCCGACTGTACCAATGAGTTTTTCTGAACTTAAGTACAGTGATTAGTCACACCACGAGCTTTACGGTGAAGGAAAACATCGAGAGGAAACCTGCATACGTCTGAGAAGAAATTCAAAGGCGTATGTATAGTCGTGCTTGATTAACGGCGATGGACTCGCCATCTGTCACGTTGGCACCTAATATATACCTCTGGCGGAAAGTGGGTGTATTTATTACCTATACACCTCTGCCTACCCCTTCGGGGACCCTTGTGGGAAGGCGTGAGGATGTATTTTTATTATTTATAAAAAAATCTGCTGTATCAATACAGTTATACAGATATAATCTAGCTACGTTTTAATGTAACTTAAGTTTTTATTTAGTATGTGACGTTCAAAAAGTGATCGCTGTGTCCCTTACGTTGAATAACATATGTTGATTTTGTTATTAATATTTTCTAAAATTTAAAATACGTTTCTATGTGAGAATATATACTCCCTTTAATAATGTCGTCATTCTGTTATCTTTTAAGCTATATGTTTTATTGTCGTGAGGAAATATTCACAATACCCTACAACTTCTGGAAGACAACTGTTGCAAGTGTAAGTTGACAAATTAACGATATTATTTTCGTATAAAAACGTTATATATGTAGAATCTTACGTTTTCTTTATCTAAGCAACTCCATAGACGACGGTAACCGCCTGTTCGCCAACTAGCTCCGAAAAAAAAAATTAAGGGGAGATCCCGCTATTCCTAAACTGTTTCTAATACTCACAGCATCTTTAGTGACGTGTTTGACTTTCTTGTGTTGGTGTAAGCCCACTTCACTGACGAACGAAGCTCCGCATAGCGCGCACACGTGCTCGCTACGGTGTGAGCGGAGGTGCGTGTAGTACGTTGATGCATGGCTGTATGGAAATATATATTTTTTCATACATACAGGTAGCCAGAGAGTATAGAGCGCCAGTTCTCTCTAGACTTACCTCTTTCGCTTCGTCCACATTCACCAGTCTCTTCATACATGCTCGTCGGTTTCGAGTACTCTTGACGTTCCCGCCCTTGAGCGTCCGTTCGATTTGATCCAAGTAGTTGGAACGTGGTCTTCCTCTGCCTCTTCTTGCACACACTTTTGCATCGTATATATGTTTAACCATGTGGTCGTGGTGGCCGAGTGGTTCGAGCAGTTGCCTGCGACGCAAAGGTCGCAAGTTCGAATCCCGACTGTACCAATGAGTTTTTCTGAACTTAAGTACGGTGATTAGTCACACCACGAGCTTAACGGTGAAGGAAAACATCGAGAGGAAACCTGCATACGTCTGAGAAGAAATTCAAAGGCGTATGTATAGTCGTGTTGGAGTAACGGCGATGGACTCGCCATCTGTCACGTTGGCACCTAATATACCTCCGGCGGAAAGTGGGCGTGTGGGTATTACCTATACACCTCTGCCTACCCCTTCGGGGACCCTTGTGGGAAGGCGTGAGGATATATTATTATTTATCATAACCTCTATTTACTCACTCTTTCTTTGTACGAACCATCGAAATGTTTTTTAAAATATAAATTAGAGGTAGATAAATTAGAGAGGAATTATAAATATATTACCCGAATTCTTCCCCGCAGTGCATGCACTTCCTCGTGATACCTTTATGGTACTGTTCGTGAAAGTATGCTGTGCTTCTGTGGAAGAGAATATCAAATCTTTAGATAAATGTATACATATATGTATATATCATTATTATATATGTATACTAGCTGTGCCCGTGACTTCGTCCGCATGGAATTTAACAAAAAAAATTGTTCAGTTTCTAAAATAAAAGTAGCCTAAGTTACTCCTTTTTATAACAGCTATCTGTCAGTGAAAGTCCCGTTAAAATCGGTCCAGCCGTTTTAGAGATTACCCGGAACAAACGGACAGACAGACAGATAAAAATTGTAAATGATATTTTGGTGTATGTACCGTGTATACATCCATATACATTTAATAAAACGCGTTTTTTTTTATATTACACACAGACACTCTAATTTTATTTATTTGTATAGATACATAATATTCTTCTATACATGTGCTTCTGAAAGTGGACGATACCGAAGTATCACTTGCGCGTTGCCACTCTGTGTTCGGAGAGTTATACTGTGTTGACAGCATAATGGGTTTAATCCCTCTGCTTCCAACACAACGTAACAATCCTCCCCCCTCCCCAAGGAGCTCATTACTGGATACCTTATTCACCGCGTAGGAACACTGCCCCAGTCGGGCAGCTCCGAATTCGAACGGGAAACCCGTTATGCCCTACCTCTCTTAAAGTGGTTCCCTATAAGTTTGATTTTTATATATTTTTGCCCTATTTTTCCCATCTATCTTTATATAGGAAAGGTTTTAATAATTGGTTTAGGGCTTACAGCGTAACAGATAAACCGACTAACAGATTTTTTTTACATAAATACTAGTCTATAATGTGGACGATGCGAAAGAGGTGTGTTAGTCTAGGTAGAACTGGCGCTCTACTCTCTCAGACTCGGCCTGATGATATGTACTAGCTTCTGACTCCAAAAATATATATAGCTCTAAAACCGTTAGGGGTTTATCTCTGAACCAAGAAGAAATATGGCCAGTGACGGGGTTCCAAAAGGATATAACGCACTAGGACAAGTTTCACATTCTATACCTATCGTTCGAACTTCACGTGAATAAA
>JACCPG010004247.1:0-11378 GCA_016069955.1 Drepana arcuata | reverse complement strand
GGCGTGAGGATATATTATATTATTATATATTATTATATTAATACTTTTTCAGTTAAGCTATAAAAAACAAACAAACAAAAAATCTAAACTTCCTTCTTATAATAATAGTTTAGATAAGCCGTGTGGTCCAGTGGTTCGTATATTCAACTGCAACAATAAGATTATATTTTCGAAACCCGACTGTACCAATAAGTTTTTGATGAGCTTTCAAATACCTACAGTGATTGGTCACACCACGAGCTTTACAGTGAAGGAAAACATCAAGAGGAACCTGCATACGTTTAAGACTCAATTCAAAGACGTCATTGTATTCGTGCTTGAGAATAGGCGACGGTCTCGCCATTTGCCATGTTAGCACCTACATTTATATTCAGCAAAAAGAAGGTGTTCTTTTTTCTTTGCCTACCCCTTCAGGAATGCTCGCAAGAAGGTTACGTGTTTATTTTATTACGAATATACAGATGTAACACTTAAATTCAGAAAATTTATAAAAATCATTTTAATACCTCGATAGTAAATATCGCTCAGTTTGTGGAATAAACTTCCCGTTGAGGTTTTCAGGTGTTAAGGATGTGAAAAGATTCCTACAGATTCCTTGACAGCCACTCTAGGTAACCGCTTACCTGCAAGCCGGCCTCATGAGCGTCTGCTACCTCGACGGTATAAAATGAACCTTCTATATTCTGAAACCGAAGATGATGTTAAGCGTTTGGTTTAAGTGAAATATTCACATTGATAGGCAATAACAATGTGCAAATTTAATATTTTGATAATGTGCAAACATTCCCGAGGTTCAAGCAATTTTATTAAACATTTATTACTTCTGGATTTAAGAATGAATGGATAAGGTGCATAGTGGTTCGCATCTTATCTATTTATTGGCAATCCGTGCCAATTAAAGCAGTCAACATTGTATGTAATTATATCCCCCGCGCTGTACGTTCGCGCAGAAATGTTCAAAATAAAGATTATGGAGAAGAGGCACGGGAAGACCACACTCAACTACCTGAAACACTTTATCATCATCGTCATATCATCACCCCGAGTCCCTAACAGGGTAGGCAGGGAGTAAGCAGCGCCACTTACATACCTCTTTCGCATCGGCCACTTTTATTAGTCTCTTCATACATGCTCGACGGTTTTTAGTACTCCTGACGTTCCCGTGCCATCCCGCGATCTACTTTACCATCTATACTTCTATACTATCTATACCAATATTATAAAGCTGAAGAGTTTGTTTGTTTGTTTGAACGCGCTAATTTGTTTGTTTGTTTAATTTGTTTGTTTAAACGCGCTAATCTCAGGAACTACTGGTTGGAATTGAAAAAATATTTTTGTGTTGGATTGTCCATTTCTCTAGGCTATAGGCTATATAACATCACGCTACAACTAATAAGAGCGAAGCATAAACGAAAAATATTGCAAGAACGGGAAAAATTATTCCTTTTTTAGAGCTTCCGTTGCGTGCGCTGCGTAAACGGTTTAACTTACGCAAATATCATGTATGAATTTTTCCTCCATGGCAATTAAGACCGCGATGGGCTCTTAAACAACTTAACCAATTTCAATCAAATTTGCACACCGTGTGCAGTTTGATCCAACCGAAAAGATAGGATAGCTTACATCACAATTGGACCCGAGAGGTGGCACTGCCATCGTGTTTAAGGAAATTTTACTTTTTCACCCGGCGAAGCTGGGCGGGACAGCTAGTATTATATATAGCGTATTAAAATAATAAAGGAGATGTATGTTGAGACTTTTCGAAGTGTCAAATGTAGAATTTTTTACATATTTTGGTGATTCGCGAATTACATTCCAATGAGTTGCTGAGCTTATGAACAGTGATTTAATAATGTGTAGCATGCTTGAGAAGACGACGAGAGTGTTCCCTGACTACCCTTTCGGGGACCCTTGTGGGAAGGTGTGAACATATACACAATAAATAAATAAATACCTGAGACAATTCCACACAAATTGACCTAGTCCCAAATTAAGCAAAGCTTGTGTTATGGTAACCAGACAACGATATATTTACTTATATAGATAGATATATACTTAAATACGTAGGACATCCAAGACTAAGGTACAAATATTCGTGTTCATCACACAAATATCTGCCCTCAGCGGGATTCGAACCCGTGACCACAAGTTTCGCAGTCAGGAGCTCTAACCACTAGACCAGACGGTCCTCAGTCACAATATACAATGTATATACATAAATCCTTCCGCTTTGTCATGAAATTATTATGCCACATCCAAAACTTCTTGCATTGAAGTCACACCGCGTTTGCTACCAGCAAGCATATCTGGCAAACATGTTTTCGTTTCAAGGAATAATTTGAGGGCGGACAAGATTTGTGTTGACGGCAGGATTGCTACACTCAGACAGACATTAAAATTAATAAATGTCTGCTTATGGCGGAATGTTGCCAGCATTTACAAGGTAATCAGGATTTGGTTTAATTAATTAGTGTTCTTATTTACAATAACAACAATTAACAGTATTTACAAAAGACTGTTGAATAACTAGCTATTAAGTATTTGACCCAAATTGGTATTCCGAGGCAACGTGCCAAGAAGACTAGCAGCATTGTCATGCTGGATAGCAATGCCAAGTTCAATTAGATCTAATTCGCAATTAAGAGATGCACATAAAGGATGAACAAGCCGTGGTGGCCGAGTGGTTCGAGCAGTTGCCTGCGACGCAAAGGTCGCAAGTTCGAATCCCGACTGTACCAATGTTTTTCTGAACTTAAGTTCAGTGATTAGTCACACCACGAGCTGAACGGTGAGGGAAAATCGAGAGGAAACCTACATACGTCTGAGAAGAAATTCAAAGGCGTATGTATAGTCGTGCTTGAGTAACGGCGATGGACTCGCCATCTGTCACGTTGGCACCTAATATACCTCTGACGGAAAGAGGGTGTGTGGGTATTGCCTATACACCTCTGCCTACCCCTTCGGGGACCCTTGTGGGAAGGCGTGAGGATATATTATATTATTATTATAAGGATGAACAAAAAAAGAATGGCGAAACAGATTCCTTTTTCGCCAGAAATATATTTACGTAGGTGCGATTATGACAGCGAGTCCATTGCCGCTTCGGAAACAAACAAACTTATGCACATTTTATTCTCGATGTTTTCCGTCACCATTAAGCTTGTGAGATTAGTAACTGTACTTTATTTACAGTTCAATGTTAACTTTATTTAATTCAGAAAAACTCATTGGCTCAGTTGGGGCTCGAACATTGCTTTGCTTTGCAACCAATCAATCAAATCAAATCAAAATCTTTTTATTTCACATAGGCCCAGGTGGGCACTTATAAAACGTCGAAAAAGAAGCACGGTTCGGGTTGGTCGCTTCCCTGGAGAAGAACCGGCAAGAAACTCCATGGTTACTCTTTTCAAATCATTAGGCATATACAACAATAATATTTTTTCGTTACAGCAATAGTACCCAAGTATGGGGAAACAACGTAGGCCCGACAATAGGTCGCTGCTTACTATACAAAGCAGACATAAAACAAGATAATTATAACAATGTTAGCAAGATCTAAGAATCTACAAAGCCTACAATGTTCTCACATTCACAAATTAGACAAATTAAACAAGTGACACAAATATTGTCATCAGTACTGTAACTAATTCTGGTCAAGATATTGAATAAATTAAAATAAAAATAAGTAAAATTATTATTGTAAAAAAAACCCCGAAATGAGAAAAGAAAAGATTCAGAATAGTTAGAGACATCCACAAATTTGTGCCGTTTATGAGCTACCAAGGAAGCCGCATGCGCAGAAGGAACTAGAGCCAGACTTCTTTATCTTCAACGTAGTCCTTGATTTTATAATATGCTTTTTTAACCTTTGCTTTAGTAGGAAGTAAGTACTGGGACCACGACTGACATATATACATATATGACCAACCTAACGCAATAAAATAATTATTCTAATAGCAAGTTTTAATTAGGAAAAAAATACGAACCCTGAACATCTACGGCTTACGGTAATGTTCATTCCTTGCGGGATTACGGGACCACTTTAAAGAAGAAACACCGAGAATGCTTTTAAAAATGTCTTGGGCTTGCTAACGTTTAGGGGAATAATAACTGCAGTCGTGTCATTTAAAATACGACTCTAAGAGCATTAAGCGTAGATATAAATATTAAAATGCAGCTTCATCCCCGGCGTGTGTTTTTGAAGATGAAACCCAGCCCGCCCTGCGTCACAGCAGACGCTTATGAGTTCGCTATATCGAAGGCCATTCTGGCAAACAAACGTACTAGTTTCAAGTACAAAGTTACGGTCAGTTTGTTATATACCGCTTTAGAACGATAATATTTTATTTACAAAAACAACAATTAACAATATTTACAAAAGGCAGCTGTATAACTAACTTACAGATAAAATATATGACCCAAATCGATATACTGCGGCAACGTCTTACACTGCGCGGCTCCAAAGTTTTCTTCCGCGAACGCTCAGACTGTGGAATGAGCTCCCCGTTGAGGTTTTCCCTGGAGAGTACAGCATGGAGTTCTTCAAGAAGGGTGTGAAAAGTTTCCTGCAGGGTCGGCAACGCGCGAGTGATACCCCTGGTGTTGCAAGCGTCCTTAGGCGGCGGTAACCGCTTACCATCAAGTGGGCGGGACATGCTCGTTTGCCACTCAAGTGGTATAAAACAAAAGTGCTAAGAAAACTAGCATAATTTTGCCACGCTGGATATCAATGCTGATTCTCTGAGCGAGATGTATTCTCATTTAATTTTGATATTACTATACCGCATGGTGTGTGTGTCACGAAAGAAGGATAAACAAACAAAAATTACAAGGTCGATTACCGACTATGCCAGTGAGCTTTACGGTGAAGGAAAACATCGACAGGAAACCTGCATACGTTTGAGAAGAAATTCAAAGACTTATTTATCTAAGAGCTTTTTAAGCGGCGATGGACTTCCTTCTCATGCCTTCCCACAAGGGTACCCCAGGGTAGGCGAAGGTGTATATGTAGTGCCTCCACACCCACTTTCCGTCATAAATATATTTTAGGTGCTAACGTGACAGATGGCGAGACTGTATAGGCAAGTATAGGCAATATAGACAGGCAAGAGAGGTAGGGCATAACGGGTTTCCCGTTCGAATTTGGAGCTGCCCGACTGAGGCAGGACCTCCACCTTATAGAAGTCCGTAGCCAAATAACACAATTTATTGTGTTGTGTTCCTACGTGATGAATAAGGTTTCCAGTAATGAGCTCCTTGGGGAGGGGGAGGATTGTTACAATGTGTTGGAAGCAGAGGGATTAAACCTTATGCTGCCAACACACTATAACTCTCCGAACAGAGAGTGGCAACTCGCAAGTGATACTTCGGTATCGTGAGCGTAAATAGGCTACGGTAACCGTTTCCCAGGTGGGCCGTATGCTTGTTTGCCACTCCTGTTGTATAAAAAAAAATCTAGTTAAACCACTCGGCCTCCACGGCTCCATTATGTATACTAGGTATTTTCTTGTTATCTGCTTGTGTGGTCTTACGTCAATTAAGCAATCTACTAAGTATTACTTGTTAATTATATGTTTAATTAGTGAGTTGTACAAAACATATATTTATGATAATAATGGTATGTCCACCGTTATTTATTTGCTATCTTGTTTATTTTCACCGTTTCTAGTTCAAAATATTTTTTTTATACAACAAGAGTGGCAAAAAAGTATACTTCCCATCTGATGAAAACACCTATTTTCGCTCACAATACCGATGTAGCACTTCAAATTCAAACTTAACAATGATTCCACTCGAATTATTATTAAAATATATCCTCACGCTTTACCACAAGGGTCCCCGAAGGGGTAGGCAGAGGTGTATAGGTAATACCCACACACCCACTTTCCGCCAGAGGTATATTAGGTGCCAACGTGACAGATGGCGAGTCCATCGCCGTTACTCAAGCACGACTATACATACGCCTTGAATTTCTTCTCAGACGTATGCAGGTTTCCTCTCGATGTTTTCCTTCACCGTAAAGCTCGTGGTGTGACTAATCACTGTACTTAAGTTCAGAAAAACTCATTGGTGCAGTTGGGATTCGAACTTGCGACCTTTGCGTCGCAGGCAACTGCTCGAACCACTCGGCCACCACGGCTTTCTATTATTAAAGATGCTGTCATATCGTATCCACTTTATCGTAGCCTTAAGCCATCTTTCTTTTTCTATAATCGTCGACTATCTTTTGCAGTTATAGTCTTGTTTCGTCTATTTATTCTACAAATCCCTACTAATATTATAAATGTGAATGTAAGTATATATAATTATAAAGAAGTTTATGAGGGTGTTCGTTCCTCATGCAAAAATTACTTAACAAATTTGGATGACATTTGACATGTTTTTTTTAATACGCTTTTATTAGCTTGAGACGTATGTATGTTAGTATGTAACGGAATCTTTGAACATGATTTTAACCCCCTTCAAAACGTCGGATTAACTCGAAATTTGGCATACTTATTAAGGACCAAGGACAATTCAATATTTTAGACATTTTGACCCGTTATCCTTACTAGGATAATCAGGATCAGCGATTTTTTATATTCATTTTTGCACTGCTAAGCAAAGGTGCTGATGCTGATTCGATAGATAAACTTGATAATACGCTACGTAATAATCGTTAAAATAATTGTTAAAATAATCACAAAAAAATGAATACTTGGATTTTCTATAAAAAGTGTATATTTTTAGTTTTTTTTAACAATTATTTTTATAAAATTTTTAAGCCAGAAAAAAAACTGATTAATCCAAATTTGAAACCGCAGAGTAAAATAAACAATTCTATATTGTTGATACGCTTTAATGAATAACATTTGAAGCAAACGTTAATGTATGACTACAATTATATAGTACACTTAAGCATAGATAAACAGAACATAGTTGAGACCCATTCCCATGTCGCTTCTCATCTGCAAGTTGACAAAATCGAAGCCAAGACCCCCCTGAGTGATGACGGTGGTAGCTCCCGAGTGGGTCAGGTCAATTGCGAGGATACCCTGCCAAAACAAACACTTCATATAAATTACGTGTCACGTTGTTTGTCCGCGATGGACTCCTAAACTACTTTACCTATTTCAATCAAATTTGCACACCGTGTGCAGTTTTATCTAACTTAAAAGATAGGATAGCTTATATCACAATTGGATCCGATAGGTGGCGCTACGATCGTGTTTCAGGATTTTTTTTTCTCCCGGGCGAAGCTGGGCGGGACAGCTAGTATCGTAAATGTATAGTAAATCCTAAAAGGGGGGGCTCATTCCGCTGTGTCAGCGTATTTTGGGCGAAACAAGAATCTGTCACGTTGATACCCAAAACATATATCGCGCAAAATGGGTGTGTAGATACTAAACAACTCTGGCTACCCGTTTGGGGACTATTGAATACTTTTAGGTGACTCTTGGACGGTACGTTGAAGGGTCGGTACGTCTTGAGGGGTACGTTGAAGTTCAACAACACTATCTTTTCGAAAGAGATATAGAAACAACAACATACGAGCCGTGGTGGCCGAGTGTTTCGAGCAGTTGCTGCGACACAAAGATCGCAAGTTCGAATCCCGACTGTACCAATGAGTTTTTCTCAACTTAAGTACAGTGATTAGTCACACCACGAGCTCTACGGTGAAGGAAAACATCGAGAGGAAACCTGCATACGTCGGAGAATAAATTCAAAGGCGTATGTATAGTCGTATAGGCGTATGTATAGTCGTGCTTGAGTAACGGCGATGGACTCGCCATCTGTCACGTTGGCACCTGATATACCTCTGGCGGATAGTGGGTGTGTGGGAATTACCTACACACCTCTGCCTACCCCTTCGGGGACCCTTGTGGGAAGGCGTGAGGTTTGTATTTATATAAATATTTTTCTTTTTTAAGTTTCTACTAATATATATTTTTTCGGTAAATAAATTTAAGTTATGTTTATATTTTAAGGTTAGAATAAGTTAGCAAGTACCTACATTGTTCCCCTTTTTATAATTTGTGTCCCTCTCACAAGTTGCTGTGCCCAACAGGGCCCACTGTATACCCTGATATTATATATAATGTGATATTATTGTAAGTGGAAGAGCAATAAAGAATTATGATTATGATTATGATTATATTATTATTCTTTATTTGAAATTCATCTCATATATTACATTTTTAAATATATATATAAAAAAAAACATATTTAAAAATATAAAATATAGGGGCCCACCGGTATCGGGATCAGGGTCCAAGGTACCGGTGGCTAGGGTCCCAGAGAAAGAAATCTCCTCACAATACGTGCCGTTTCGAGCAGTACTGCTTTCTGCATCAGGCACTTGATCCAACCGTCTAACGAGAGCCTCTTGAGGTGTTGGTCGAGGCTCTTTTGCCATTAGGCCATTGGCCGTTATTACTATCGGCACAATGATTGCAGAGTCCACATCCCACATGCTGACAATCTCGTGAGCCAAGTCCAAATATTTTATTTGTTTGTCTTTTTCGGCTTTCACGAGATTCCCATCATGCGGGACAGTAATATCTACAATCATTGTGCGGCGCTCTAATCGATCTATCAGCACTATATCCGGTTTATTAGCGGTTATACACCTGTCTGTGATGATAGATCGATCCCAGTACAACGTGAATTATTATTATTATTATTATTATTAAATAACATAAGAGAGAAATTGCTAATATCTAGAAGAAAGACGTTTTGGTCGAGGGGTTGTAGCAGTCGTTCAGTACAACAAAAAGATCACATGTTCGAATCCCCACTCTAACTATAAGTTCTTCTGGACTTGAGGGCAGCTTTACGGTGAAGGAAACATCGAGAGAAAATACGCATATATATTTGAGAGGAAATTCAAAGGCGTAGGCGTAAAGTCATATTTGAGAAACGGCGATGGCATGAGTAGTGCCCACGTTCCCTTCATGGGCACTTTGGTGAAGGAATTTAATAAAATGGTACCTGAATTCTTCGTCCTTGAGCAGACAGTAGAGCTGGCAGTTGGTATTGGAAGTTCTCTATTCTACTGCGATACATTAGTGCGCCGAACTGCAATGTGTGGCGATACACTACCGGCCTTTGTACACTGTTCCCAAAAAAGGCGTGATTGCAATTCACGTTGGCTACAACTGCTAGTACAAACAATACTACGTATAACTTCATTTTAGTAATAACACAAAGGCTTAGTTCACTTAACGTCACTGACCGGCAACAAGAGCTTTCTCCCAATGAAACAATATGATTATAATTTTCGCTTATATATGCGCATGCGCATCTTTATCGGACGCAGTTGATTTATTGCAATCGGTGGGTGAGAGTTCATTTTCCGTCTTCTATTGTGATATCTTCGTGACAGTTATATTTATGGCGTTGATAAGTTGTGGTTCACGTAAAACGACAAATTTAAATAATTTGCAAGTTTCTCGTAAGCTTATGAGAGGAAAAGCTTTGCCTTTAGTGCATAATACCTTGGGATAATCCCACACAATATGACACAGTCCCAAACTAAGCTAAGCTCGTACTATGAAATAACGATATACATTCTTATATATAATAAAAATATATATCCTCACGCCTTCCCACAAGGGCCCCCGAAGGGGTAGGCAGAGGTGTATAGGTAATACCCACACACCCACTTTCCGCCAGAGGTATATTAGGTGCCAACGTGACAGATGGCGAGTCCATCGCCGTTACTCAAGACGACTATACATACGCCTTTGAATTTCTTCTCAGACGTATGCAGGTTTCCTCTCGATGTTTTCCTTCACCGTAAAGCTCGTGGTGTGACTAATCACTGTACTTAAGTTTAGAAAAACTCATTGGTACAGTCGGGATTCGAACTTGCGACCTTTGCGTCGCAGGCAACTGCTCGAACCACTCGGCCACCACGGCTCTTAAGTTTATATGTAGTTACCGCATTTTGCGAGAGCTTGTCTGATTTCACTACATGCTTTTGGGTTTAATTTTATCATATTCGTTATCATTTATAGTGGGTATTGTATACTGTATTTTGTCCTTAAGACTTTGTAGTTCCACTGTACCTTATCAGAGGGCTGTCCCATTTGATATCCAGTAAATACCAGTGATTCATATGTAATCTCCAATACTCTGGGGTTTCCCTTTAACTGTTATTGAAACTAAACTTATGCGAGTGTGTACGCGTGCGGACTCGGTCGATTTTGATGGCGTTTTTGTGTGTGAGGTAGATAAAAACTGATTAAGATTTGAGGTGTGATTAGTCACACCACGAGCTTTACGGTGAAGGAAAACATCGAGAGGAAACCTGCATACGTCTGAGAAGAAATTCAAAGGCGTATGTATAGTCGTGCTTGAGTAACGGCGATGGACTCGCCATCTGTCACGTTGGCACCTAATATACCTCTGGCGGAAAGTGGGTGTGTCGGTTGGGTATTACCTATACACCTCTGCCTACCCCTTCGGGGACCCTTGTGGGAAGGCGTGAGGATATATAAGATTTCGATTTGGACTCTTCGCTGGATATATTCTTAAAAGTATCAGTAGGTCTGCCGCCATTTCTGTTTTTTACACAGCATAAACTCTTCAAAATGGATTGCCACTCCAGTGGTATAAAAAAGTTTTTAAGGTTGGGAACTTTCAGATGAATGCCTATGATACAAAACTTCACACTACGCTCAATATACACAGTGTATGTGGGGGTGGCCTGTGCCACTGCCTTCCAGTAGTTTTGTTTCAGATTCTTCTTTCTCCTGACAGGTTTGTTTCGTTGATAACGATGAATAATAACGATGTTTTTAATGTCACGTTTAATATGTATTCCCTGTGTCTTTTACATTGAAATAAAGATAGCTAATTTGATTTTGGAGTACTTAAAGCTCCCATGCCTGTCTTGAATCGAGTTTCTACTGAACCTGTTTTTTTAGAAGTATCACGTCACCTAATCGAGGTCTTTCGCGACAAACGACCTGGCACATATCGCTCAGAGAATCGGCATTGCTATCCAGCGCGGCAATGCTAGTAATCTTTGCAATTTGTCGCGGGATACCGATTTCGCTCAAATATGTTATATATAAATAGTACGATAAACATAAATTTTTCACAGATATTATTAATTACCGATGTTATAAATAAAGTTAAATACGCAGTTTAATTTAACAATTTAATCAAGTCGATATCTTTCAGAACATTCCGCCGAAGTCAAACAGGCGGCAGATTCCGGAACGCAGTTTTCATCTGAAACAATCAACATGACGAACTTTCGGCGAGTTATCTGAAATTAACAGACGTTTGAGCACTCCGCTTAACTTGGCAAGTCTTTGATAATAGCTTTGCGAGTTAACTGTACAATTTCTGAGTCCCATTCGCCGTCGAATTATCTTCGGGGAATTTTA